>JAQZBX010015415.1:0-37572 GCA_029593785.1 Cabassous unicinctus
CTTCTTACAGCTGAGTAATATTCCATTGTATGTATATACCATAATTTGTTTATCCATTCATCTGTTGATGGACATTTCAGTTGATTCTAACTTTTGGCAATAGTGAATAATGCTGCTAAGAACATGGGTGTGCATATATCTGTTTATGTCCCTGCTTTCAATTCTTCTGTGTATATACCCAGCAGTGGGATTGCTGGATCATATGGCAGTGTTATACTTAGCTTGCAATGGAACCAACAAACTGTCCTCCATAATAGCTGCACCATTCTACATTTCCATCAGCAATGGATAAGGGTTCCTGTTCATCCACATCCTCTCCAATACTTGTAGTCCTCGGTTTTTTAAATAGCTGCCAGTCTAATAGGTGTAAAATTATATCTCAGAGTAATTTTGATTTGCATTGCCCTAATAACTAGTGATGTTGAGCATCTTTCCATTTGCTTTTCAGCCATTTGTATTTCTTCTTTGGAGAAATGTCTATTCAAATCACTTGCCCATTTTTTAAATGGGTTGTTTGTCTTTTTATTTTTGAGGTGTAGGATTTTTTATATATATTAGATATTAGGCCACTATCAGATAAATGGTTATAAAATATTTTCTCCCTTTCATTAGGCTGCCTTTTCACTTTCTTGACAAACTTCTTTGAGGTGCAAAAGTTTTTAATTTTGAGGAGATCCCATTTATCTATTTTTCCTTTCATTTCTCATGTTTTGTGTGTAAAGTTCATGAAACCATTTCCTAAAACACTTTCCTGTAGATGCTTCCCTATATTTTCTTCCAATATCTTTATGAGCTTGGCACTTATATTGAGATCTTTGATCCATCTTGAGATAATTTTTGAATAAGGTGTGAGATGGGTTTCCTTTCTCATTCTTTTGGATATGGATATCCAGGTCTCCAAGCACCACTTGTTGAAGAGGCCATTTTCTCCCATATGAATGGGATTGGTGGCTTTGTTGAATATTCATTGACTGTATATCTGAGGTTCTGTATCAGAACTCTCAATTCAGTTCCATTGGTCAGTATGTCTATCATTTTTCCATTACTATGCATTTTTAATCACTGTAGCTTTGTGGTACATTTGAAAGTTAGGTTGTCTGATTCCTCTGATTTAAATTTTATTTTTCAATATGTCTTTGGATATTTTGGGCCTTTTGCCCTTCCAAATAAATTTCATAGTAGCTTTTCCAATTCAGTAAAACATATTGTGGTAATTTTTATTGGGATTGTATTAAATTTGTAGATCAGTTTGGGAAGGATAGACATTTTAATGAAGTTTAATGTTCATATCTATGAACAGGGAATATTTTTTCTTTTACTTAGGTCTTCTTTGATTTCCTTTAACAGTGTTCTGTAGTTTTCTGCATATAAGTCATTTACATCTTTAGTTAAACTTATTCTTAGTTCTTTGTTTCCTTTAGTTGCTATTGTAAATGGGATTTTTTTCTTGATTTCCTCCGGAGTTTGCTCATTATTAGTGTACAGAAATACTGTTCATTTTTGCACATTGATTTTATAACTTGCCACTTTACTGAACTCATTTATAAGTTCTAGAAGCTTTGTTGTAGATTTCTTCTGACTTTCTATGTTCAGTATCATGTCATCTGCAAATAGTGAAATTTTTACTTCTTCCTTTCTAATTTGGATGCTTTCTATCTTATTCTTGGTGAAGTGCTTGAGCAAGTACTTCTATCACAATGTTAAATAAAAGTGGTGACAGTGAGCCTTCTTGTCTTTTTCCAATCTTAGAGAGAAAAATTTTACAATTTCACCATTAAATATGATATTACCTGTTGGTTTTTCATATATACCTTTTATCATGTTGAAGAAGTTTCCTTCTCTTCCTAACTTTTGAAGTGTATTTATCAAGAAAGTGTGCTGTATTTTGTCTCATATGTTTTCTGCATCTTTAGAGATGATCATGTGATTTTTTTTCTTTCTGTTTATGTGGTGTATTACATTGATTGATTTTCTTATGTTGAACCATCCTTGCATACAAAGGATGAAACCCACTTGGTAATGGTAAATAATTAATTTGATGTGTTGTTGAATAGGATTAGCAATTATTTTCTTGGGTATTTTAGCATCTAGGTTCGTTAGGGAGATTGGTGTATGGTTTTCCTTTCTTTTGCTCTTTGTTTGGCTTTGATATTAAGGTGATCCTGGCATCATAGCATGAGTTGGGCAATGGTCCATCCAGTTTTATTTTTTGGAAGTGTTTAAGCAGGTTTGGTGTTAGTTCTTTCCAGAATGTTCAGTAGAATTCACCTGTGAAGCCATCTGGTCCTGGGCACTTCTTGGTAGTTAGTAGGTTTTTGATGACTAATTCAATCTCTTTTCTTGTGATTGGTCTGTTGAGTTCATCAATTTCTTCTTTTGTCAACTTGGCTGCATATGTGTTTATAGGAATTTGTCCATTTCCTCTAAATTATCCATCTTGGCATACAAGTTTTCAAAATATCCTCTTATGATACTCTATTTCTGTGGGGTCAGAGGTGATATTCCCTTCATCATTTCTTATTGTATGTATTTGCATCTTCTCTCTTTTTTCTTTGGTAGTCTAGGTAAGGGTTTGTCAATTTTATTAGTCTTCTTAAAGAACCAGCTTTTGGATTTTTAAAATTTTTTCTAGTGTTTCCTTATTTTCAATTTCACTTAGCTCTATTCTAATCTTTGATATTTCCTTCTTTCTCCTTGCTTTGAGGTTCATTTGTTGTTCTTTTTCTAATTCATCCAAGTGTGAAGTTAGGTCTTTGATTTTAGTTCTTTCTTCTTTTTTAATATAACACCTATGGCTATGAATTTCCCTCTCAGTACAGCTTTTGCTGCATCCCATAAGTTTTTTTTTTTTTTATGTTGTGTTGTAATTTTCTTTCTTTTCAAGGTAGTTACTGATTTCTTTTGCAATTTCCTCCTTGGCCCACTGTTTTTCTAAGTGTTGTTTAACTTCCATATCTTCGTGCCTAATCTGATTCTCTGATGCTTACATATTTCCAGCTTCATTCCATTGTGGTCAGATAAATTTCTTTGTATAATTTCAATCTTTATGAATTTATTGAGAGTGGTTCTGTGTCCTATCATATGGTCTATCTTGTAGAATGATCCATGTGCACTCAAGAAGAATGCATATACTGCTGTATTGGGGTGTAATGTTCTGCATATAACTATTAGGTTCGGGTCCTCTAATGTATTGTTCAAGGTCTTTGTTTATTGATTCTCTGTCAATATGTTCTTTCTAATGGTGATAGTGTATTAAATTTCTCCACTATAATTGCAGAGGCATCTATTTCTCCACTTAGGTTTTGCAATGTTTGTCTCATGTATTTTGAGGCACCTCAGTTAGGTGCATAAATATTTATGATTGTTTTTTCTTCTTGATTGATTTCTCATTTAATTAATATATAGTATCTTTCTTTGTCTCTTACAATAGTTTTACACTTAAAATCTATTTTTTCTGATATTAGTACAGCTACTCCTGGACATTTTTCTTATTGTTTGCATGTAAAATTGTTTTCCAACCATTGACTTTCACCCTCCTTGTGTCCCTGGGTCTATGGTGAGTTTCTTGTAGACAGCATATAGATGAGTTATATTTCCTTATCCATTCTGTCAGTCTGTGTCTCTTGACTGGAGAGTTAAATCCATTAACATTCAATGTTATTACTGTAAATGAATTAGTTACATTATCCATATTTTCTTTAGGTATATATATGCCATATGTTGTTTTATTTCTCTTTTTATGTTTTAATTGTTCTTACCATCTTCTCCAATTCTCTCTCTCCTCTTTTTTCCTTTCAACCTACAGAACTCCCTTTAGTATTTCTTGATGGTAAGGTTTCTTATTGACAAACTCTCTTAATTTCTGTTTATCTGGGAATATTTTCAACTCTCCCTCATTTTTGAATGCCAGTTTTGCTGGATAGAGAATTCTTGGCTAGGAAGTTTTTTTTTGTTTGTTTGTTTGTTTGTTTTTAGCTCCTTAACTGTGGCATATTACTGTCTTCTTGCCTCCATGGTTTCAGATGGGAAATCAGCAGTTAATCTTATCGAGATCCCTTTTTATGGGATGAATCACTTTTTTTTTTTTTCTGCTTTCAGTACTCTCTCTTTGTCTTCAGCATATGACAATTAGACAAATATATGTCTTGTAGTAGATCTGTTCAGATTTATACTGCTTGGGGTGCACTGAGCTTCCTGGACATGTATGTCCATGTTCTTCAATAGAGTTGGGAAATTTCAGACATTATTTCCCCAACACATCTTTTGTCCCCTTTACCTTATCTTCTCCCTCTGGGATGCCTATAATGCATTCATTTGTGTGTTTTTGCTGTCATTCAAATCCCTGTGTCCCTGATGAATTTTTTCTAAATTTTTATCTATCTTTTCTACTATCTGCTTGATTTCAGCTGTACTGTCTTTCACATTGCTGAATATTTCCTCTGCATGTTCACATCTGCTGTTATGTACTTCTGGTACATAACAGGAGAAATAAAATAATAAAATATTTTATTTTAAAAAATATTTTTTTATTTCTTGCATTGTGCCATTCATCAGCATCATATCTGTTACCTTTTTATTTATATTTACAATTTCTTCAGTATGTTCTCCTAGTGTCTTTTTAATCTTCCTTTAATTTCTTCAATTCATTAAATTGATTCATAATATTTGTTTGGACATCTCTGATTAGTTGTTCCATGTCCTGCATCTCCTTTTGTTTTTTAGTTTTTTCATTCGACATGGCCATGTCTTCCTGTTTCTTAGTTTGGCTTTTAATTTTTATTGGTGTCTAAGCATCTTTTTATCTTGATGTGTTTATTCATTTGATTAGCTTCTTTTTCTTCTCTAGGGTTTTATTTTGTTGTTGTTTTTGTGTATGTGGTAATTTTGCACTTTGACACTTCATTCCTGTATTTCTATTTCCTTGCTGATGTCTATGTTCCTTTTACTTTTATTTATTTTTTTTTAAAGATTTATTTATTTATTTATCCCCCCCTGCTGCTTGTGTTTGCTGTGTCCATTTGCTGGGTGTTTTTCTCTGTGTCTGCTTATCTCCCCCTTGCTCTGAGGTCTTGCTGCATCAGCCCACTGCACCACGCGGGCCAGCCTGCCCTCACAAGGAGGCTCCGGGAAGTGAAACCAGGGCCTCCCATATGGTAAATGGGAGCTCTATCGATTGAGCCACACCCGCTTCCCTCTATGTTCCTTTTAAAAAGAAACTTAGGACAAGAGAAAAGGAAAAAGAAAAGAAGAGAAAAAGAATAGTAGTAGTAGTAATAATAATAAAAGGTAGAAAAAGCACTGTACAAGATCTAGGAAAAGAAATAATTAACATCAGTAAGAAGTAGAGAAGAATGTGAAGAAAAAGATGGAATAGAAACCATGGAATTAGAAACAAAATAGAGAAAAATATATAGAATGAATTAAAAGGCTGCAATGATGAGAAGAGAGGGAAAAAAAGACAAAGAAAAATGTAATAAAAGAAAAAACAGAGAAAAAAGTTGAGTGAAATAAAAACAAGAAAATTTGAGGCCACACAAAAAGTGGTGGATTGAAAAAACATCAACTGAAAACAGAAGATAGAAAAATGAAGGAAAGAAAAGATATAGAGTAGATAGAAATACATCAGTATAAGAATAAAAAGAGAAACAAAGAAAAGGTAAACACAAGAGGCTAGAAACAAGACAGAAGCAATGAATAATAATAAAAGACAGAGAAAAAAAGAAAAAAAAAAAAGGAAAAACAGCCTTCCCTCTTAGACCGGTAAGGAACTTCTCAGGCTGCTGGTGTTCATCAATTAATCCTCTGCAGCCTGCCATTTACAGGTTTTGAAATGGGTTTTAGCAAGTAAAATAGGGGGGAAGGGAAAGGAAACTTTTTTTAAAAATAGGAGATCCAAGAAAAGCTTAATACAAAAAGAATATCTATATATTCCCTATCATAAAGTTTTGGCTGATTGACTGATAACCTAGTGGATCACTTCTCTAAGAAGCACTGGGGATTGAACCAGAGACCTCATATATGCAAGGCAGGAATTCCTCCACTGAACTAAACTGCCTTAGGTTAGTTAGCCTTTCAGAAAGCTATCCATGCCCTTTCCTTCAGGCAAAGTAGGTTCCTAGTAGTTTGCCAGAACCCTGCTGACTAGCTACCTTCTGTTTCTGCCCCCTTTCTATTTTATGTCCATTCTTACCTGGGTGGCTGGGCATGAGATCATTCTTGTGGAGGTTCCCTCTCCCCTCTCCGCATCAGATCAGAGTGACTTCCAAGATTCAAAGGGGACTGAGCTGGCCAAACTCGCCAGAAAGAAAGCACTCTCCACACTCCCAGAACCCTCTTCCTCCCAGGGAATGCCCTCTCACACTCTATTCAGAGCAGCAGGACTTAGGCTCCACTCAGGCTATTTGTCCTGAGGGTTGGGTATATGTACCTTTCCAGGCACAGGGGCACGCAACTCAGGGTTTTCTATGACTTCTTTATCTTTCCAGTACTGAGATGACTCAGAGCACCTTCCCATTATATATATATATATATATATATATATCTCCAAAGCAGCTCCTCCACTTAGGTCTCTGTCTTCTCTCCACTCCCTTTTTTGTGAGAGGGTCAGATTCTGCACATCCATCTCAGCACCATTTTCCCAGAACACATCACTGTAGATTTGACTTGCATTTCCCTAATCATAAGAGATGTTGAATATTTTTTCATGTGTTTTATCAGCATTTGTATTTCTTCTTTAGACAATTGTCTAGTCAAGACTTTTGCCCATATTTTAATTGGGTATTTTGATTTTTATAGTTGAGTTGTAGTATTTCTTTATATATCATGGATATTAAACCTTTATCAGATATGTGATTGCCAAATATTTTTTCCCATTGAGTTGCCTGCCTTTTCACCCTTTTGACAAAGATATTTGAAGCACAAAGGTGTTTAATTTTGAGGAGATTCATTTATTTATTTTTTCTTTTATAGCTTTGACTTTGGGTAAAATATTTCAGAAACTCCTGCTTTCCAAAATATCTTGAAAATGTTTTCCTACATTTTCTTCTATAAAATTTTTGATAATATGTATTTTTTAAAGATACTTAGATGACATAAATGTAACATAAAAAATATGGGAGATTCCCATATGCCCCACTCCCTACACCTCCCACATTTTCCTACATTAGCAACATCCTTCATTAGTGTGGTATATTTGTTACAATTGATGAACTCATTTTAGAGGATTGCCATTAAGCATGGATTATAGTTTACATTGCAGTTTCCACTTTCTCCTGCACAATTTTGTAAGTTATGACAAGATGTACAATGGTCTGTATCTTTCATTGCAATGTCATTCACATCAATTCCTAAGTCCCCAAAATGCCCCATATTACACCTATTTTTCCTTCTCTGTCCCTTGAGAACCTCCAGTGACCACTGCTTCCACATCAATGATAAAAGTACTTCCATTGCTAGACTACCAATTCATCTATAGTAGAATAACAGTAAGTCTACTCAAGTCCACCATTCATTCCTTAGTCCTGAGGATTCTGAGATGGTGGTACCCACTCTGCATCCAATTGAGAGGGGACTTAGAGCCCATGGAGCAAGTGGATTGGACTATCTTGGTTGCAGTTGCAGACTCTCTCTGTTCCTTGTGATGGTCATTGTCTATAATAATCTTCTTGTTATTTGTCTTAGGTGGGTCCAATGAACTGAAAAGTAGGTATTGTAACTCTTTTGAGATTCAGGGCCTAACTAGCACAGGGAAAGCCCAAAGATTTAAGTCTTTTGGACATACACCTATCCACTCTGGTACTAATTATAGGTTCAAATAAAAGGGGCAGAAGAGCCATGTGTAGGGAAACCGCAATTGAGTACAACTTTGTCACACTGGGGAACATAAATTCTAAAAAAATGTCCACTGTCAGGGTCCTGAACTCCTGAGCTATCTGCCTTACTTATAGTGTCTGGGTATCTCTAGAGCCCTCAGGAGCCTTGCTATTTGAGGCAATATTTACTTTGGCAGTCAATGAGATCTTTCTTAGACATGCATAAGCATAACCTCTGGAATGACCTCCTGACTCACTTTGAAGTCTATTGCCATATAAAGTCATTTGTCTTTACCCTTTCCCCCTTTTGGTGGAGGTTGTTTTCCAGTTTCATTGCTAGTTGATCCTTGGTAGTAATCCCTCAATGCCAGTGAAGATCATTCCCAGGAGTCATGTCCCAAGCTGATGGGAAGGTAATGAATTTATATGCTGAATTCAGTTTAGAGAGAGGCCATATTTGAGCAACAAAGAGGCTCTCAGGATGTAACTCTTAGCACTCTATAGTATTGGGATGTTTCAATTTCAAAATTAAACTTTCATAAGTATACACTCCCTAGAAGCCTGCTTTAGGGATTCCCTTTCCCACATGTCTGCTCATCCAACACCTTAAACCAGTAACAACTCCTTGCCATGTTTGCCAAAAGAACATTCCCAACACTGTAGTTTCAAACACATACTTGCAAATACCCATAGTTTATCTGCTCCTTCCCCCAATCCTCACCCCATTCTATGGACAGTCTAATCACACTCCCCACCCTAGCCTCCTCACAGACCAGCACTACCCAACCCAATATCATCACTGCAACACTGTTATGCTCACCCACTGCACAACCACCCTCTTTCACCTTATCATAGATTTTGCCCATATGGTCATTGATTCATAACCTTTTTCTCCCTTTCTGTCTCATGTAAACCTGTCTTCCTGATCCTATCTCTGTGAGTCTACTCAATTTGTTTAATTCATATCAGGGTGGTCATGTGATATGTGTCCCTTCCATTTACCAGTGTTTATCTCATGTATTCTGGGGCATCCTGGTTAGGTTCATATACATTTATGATTGTTATTTCTTCCTGGTGAATTGCCTTATTTATTAATATATAATGCCCTTCCTTGTCTCTAATATGTTTTGCTTTTAAATTATATTTCATCTGATATGAGTATAGCTATTCCAGGTTTTATTTTTTTGGTTAGTGCATGCATGGAATACATTTTTCCAGCCTTTCACTTTCAATCTATGGATATCTTTGGGTCTGAAGTGATTCTCTTGTAGACACATTTGCTTAACCATTCCACCAGACTGAGTCTTTTGATTGGGAAATTTAATCCATTAACATTCAATATTATTAATGTAAAGACAGTTCTAATTTCACTCATTTTGACCTTTTGGTTTTAGTGGTCATATTTTACTTTTACAAATCTTTTAACTCTTTTAGTTACTTTTACTGATATAATCTTAATTTCTAGACTCTCTTCCAAGTCTCTCTCTTCTTTCTTTTCTTTTCAGACTGTTGTAATATCTTCAATATTTCCTGCAAAGCCAGTCTCTTTGTTATAATCTCTCTCAATTTCTGTTCATCTGTGAATATTGTTAACTTGCCCCCATTTTTGAAAGACAATATTGTCAGATATGATTCTTGGCTGATTTCTCTTGCAGTGTCTTAAATATATCATAATACTGCCTTCTTGCCTCCATGGTTTCTGATGACAAATCAGCACTTAATCTTATTGAGTATCCTTTATATGTTATGCATTGTTTTTCTCTTGATGCTCTCAGAATTCTTTCTTTGTGTTTGGCATTTGAAAATCTGATTAGTTTGTGTCTCAGAGTTAGATTTTTTAGATAGGAGTACATTGTGCTCTTTGGACATGGATATCTATGTCCTTTAATAGGGTTGGGAAATTTTCTATCATTATTTCTTCAAATGTTCCATCTGTCCCTTTTACCTTCTCTTCCCCTCTGTGACTTCCTTCTCATGTATGTTTGCATGTCTCTTGACATCATTTATTTCCCTGAGAACTTCTTCAATTTTTTCCATTCTTTTCTTCACCTGCTCTTTTGTACATTCATTTTTGGACACCATGTCTTCAAGCTCACTGATCCTTCCCTCCACCTCCTCAAATCTGCTTTCAAATTCATCTTTGTGCTCACTTAGTGTCTTTTTAACACTCTTAATTTCTTTAGCCATCCCAATGAATTTATTAAGAAGATTAGTTTGAACATCTCTGGTTAGTTTTCTCAATTTCTTTATATCATCTCAAGGTTTATCTTGTTCCTTTAACTGGGCCATATCTTCCTGTTTCTTGATTTGGATTGTGACTTTTTGTTGGTGTGTGACATCTGGAATACTAGATGTATTTATTCCTGGTGCAGATTCTCTCTTTAGTTTAAGGTGTTCTTGCCCTTTCTCCCTTACTGGTTGTGTAGTAGGAGACAAGGATGTAGTTGGTGCCAGAAGATTTGGAGCCTGAATCTAAGTGCATTAACCCAGGGACTGATGACACTTCTCCCACCTTTCTCCTTTGTCAGGGGTAAGGGAAGAGCTGCAGCTGTGTGTAATAATTCAATTTGTGTGGGCCAAGGCTGTCTGTAGTTGCCCAGTGAGACTGATGAATCTTCACATCCCTTCTTCCCCTGCCTGGGGCAGGGATGGAGCTGCCAGTTTGAACAGCACTCTATGACTTATAGGTCTAAAATTACCACAGTTGCCCAGGTAGACTGATGTAGCAATGATCCCAACCTCCTTGCCAAGGATGGTGATGGACCATCTGGATTGCTCAACAATCTAATCCATTGGGCCAAATGCACCTGCAGTTGCCCTGAGAAACTGAGGAAGTACTGTCCTTTCTGCATTTTAGGGGATGGTAATGGAACCTCTGATGTCCAACAGTACAGTCTTTAGGCTTAAAGTGCCTACCATTACCCAGAGAGGCTGAGGAAACACTGTCCCCCTCCTATCTTATTGAATGGTGGTGTTGGATCCACAGACACCCAACTGTTCTGTCCTTGTAAGCCAAAAGCACTTGCCATTTCCCAGAGATGCTGGGGAAACAACAGCCACCACCTATCCTTTTAGGGGTGGAGCAAGCATCCATAGACACCCAACGGTCCACTCTGTGTAGGCTGAAAGTGCCTGCTGTTGGCCAAGAGGCTGAGGATACACCAGCCCCTTCCTATCCTGTTAGGGGGCTTATTGGGATGGATCTACAGTGCTCAATAGTCCAATCTGTGAACACCAAAATTGCCTGCCATTGCTTGGAAAGGCTGAGGAAACACAAGCACCCTCCTATCTTATTGGGGTGTGTGGGTGGATACTCAGGTGCCTGACAATTCATTCTTGTAGGCTGAAAGTACCTCCTGTTGCACAGATGGGCTGAGAAAACACCAGCCCCTTCCTATCCTATTGGGGGGTGATGGTGGATCCACTGGCACCCAACTGTCCAGTATGTGCAGGCCAAAAGTCCCTGCTGTTTCCTGGAAATGCTGAGGAAACACAGTTCTCCTCCTATCTTACTTGGGGGTGGGGATGAAGCTACAGGTTTCTAACTATTCAGTATGTGCAGCCTGAAAGTGCCTGCAATTTCCCAGAGAGGATGAAGAAACACAAGCCTCCTCCTATTCTATGGGGTTTCAGGGTGGAGATGGAATCAAAGGAACTCAACAAACTAGTTTGTGTGGGCTGAAAGAGCCTGCAGTTGCCCAGAGAGGCCAAGGAAACAGCTCCTCTCCTTCCTATTGGGGTGCACAGATGGATCCCCAGGTGTCCAAATATTTAATCTGTGCCAACTAAATGCATCTTCAGTCACCTGTCATTACAACCCAACTCCTGAAGGGCACAAGTCAGTGAAGCCATGAGACCAAATAACACATTTATTCAGGCAGAAGCTTTATTGGGATTTACAGACAAGGAGAGAAACTTTGACGGTGATCACTCTGCAAGGGGATGAGAAAATGAAGAGTGATATATAAAAGGCTTTAGAAGAAGGACATTCCATAGGGTATGAGAACTGAGTTCCTGCTAGTGTCATGTGAAGTATACACATGGATTGTGGTGATGTTTTCACTATGCTAGTAGGACATTTACTGCCTTGGGAAGATCATTGTTTATTACAACATCTATACATTCTCTTCTCTCTGGGGAAAGTTGTTAACCTTTAACTTATGTCTAGGTTAGGCAGGCAGCTATGCTCAAGACATAGGAGATGCTCTGGCTCCCTGCAATCCACTCCCACATGGTGGCCTACATTGACCACAGGTCAAGCATTGCATCCACATTCTACAGCAACAGTATAAAAGACAGTTGAATAATAGAAATCCTCCAAAAGAAGCTATTAGACCTATAAGAATATATGCAGAACCTTGACTATTAATGAGGTTACAGATCCCACCTTGTGACACAGTAAGAATATTGAAAGCCATCCTATTTTATAAAACTACCTTTCATAGTCAGGTAGTTTCTTTTTTTATTAAGGAAATTGCTACTTTGCAATCATTTAGGGCTTGAGCAATGTAATTGGCTAAAGCCCTTATGTGTTTTTCAGTGACAATTGTAGCACCATTTGGCACAATATACCGCTAATGGGTAGAACCACCAGGGGGCATGTTTTACTCTATATCTAGCCTTGATAGTAAAATTGTACAACTCAGGGGCAACCACCCCACATTATGGATTCCCTCTTGTCATTCCATGCAGGCATGGGCTATGAGACTCAGGGTGACAGACTCAGCTGTTAACCATCCTAAACCATTTTACACAGCAATAGCCTAATAAAGGACTGGACTTATTCACCTGTTCCCTTAAAAGAGAAAAAACATAATTACAAGTCTCATTGAAAGACAGCAGCTGAATCTCAATCTTAAGTGAGAAGTTCTTGTTCCAAATTTGTCAAGTCAATGGGTAACATAGTAGTCCAGGACATTCAAACTGGACTTTATGACCAAGATTTTGGTGGGCTTTATTCTGACTAGCCACCTTCCCTGTTTTACAAACTTCTTATAATTAACCATAAGTTACTTTCTGTTATCAACATCAATTCAGGTTTCTATTTAATAATGGCTTTCTGGAAATAGCCATTTAAATACTTCAGCTTAGAAGAAGCTTCTGCAAATTTTCTATAACCAACAGTAACCACATAAGCTAGTTACTTCATTGCAAGATGAATTTCCCCTTTACAAAACACATTCCATTACTTAATGTTACATTCTACAATACCTTCTACTACTTTCTATATTCATTCAAACCTTGTCTTACTTACATATTCCCACCATGATTTTATGAAAATCAACCATCTTATCTTAGGACAAAACATATTCCTTTAAAAAAAAAAAAAGAATTTTTTTGTCAACATCAACTATGAATTCACTTTCATAAACCTTTTATTTCTTTCTATATTGATTTAAGTCTCATATCCCTCATTCTGTTCTGTGAAGAAAAAAAAAACTATTCATTTCAATTTAGGCAAAAAACATTTTTAAAAAGAGGTTTGTAGTAATTTCATTAGCCAAGACTTAGAATTTTCATCTTAAAGATTTAATGCATATAATGCTAATTCATTTTACTAGTATCCTATAAGCCTAAGATTTCACCCAAGCTAAATAAAATTGAAACCATTATAGTTTATGCAAGAGATGTTTTTTCCCTTCCTAAACAGTAGGCTAAAACCTTTTTTTCTTAATAAAATCCTAAAATTGTGAATAACTTTAAAAGCATACAGACTGACAAGTTCTGGAATATATTATAATTGTTGAATTTGTTTAATCATAATTTAGACAAATCTTTATAACTTTCAAGGACTTTTTCTTTACTTGCTGAAATTTGGCCATTGACTTATTACTGTTATTTCAAAAGCTGTTAAAATTTAAGCAGAAATTATAGGACAGACTATACAAAACAAGTTTTATTCTGTAATATCCCCTCTGTTTCTATTTTAATTTCCAGACATAGTAGACAGAATTCTAGGCTAAACTCACATCTCCCCTATCTTTCCTCACACAACCCAACCTCTTATCCTAAACCAGTTTTATTCAAATTCAGTCAAGGTTAGGAGAATACCCTGCAGGTAGGATAGGCTATAGATAGATTATGGAAGAATTCAGGATAAATTTTCTGTTTCTTTCCTTTAAATCGTTTCTTTATTCAGATTTTATGTGACTTTTTGTCCTGTTTGACTTTTCTAATTTGTGCTTCAGGAGTATTCATTTACCTATATAAGCACCCATTTAATTTTAAGTAATTTGAATAGAATTCTTTTAAAAATTTTTATTTGATTATTTAATATTACCATCTGGAGGTATGAAAATACACACTGAACAAACAGACAAACACAAAAAGAATAGACACACCAACTGAAACAAAACTCATTAAGTTGACTCATAGTTCTTACTCCTTTGGCATGGCTGTGTCCAAGCTCTCCATCATTTCACATCTCTGATTTTTACTGCTTTTAAGATCTCCCCTGGAATTAGTGTTGCCTATAACATGCAAGCTCCTTCTTGGAAACACTTTTATTAGTACTCAACAACCAGTTAGGAATACTTGAGCAGTATAAATGCAGTTAAACACTAGTTTAACAGTTTAGACAGACATTTAACACATATATTCTCGATTACTCTTGAGGATTACACTTAGAATCATTTAGGAGTAAGCTATTGATTAAAAACTGAAAGTTCATTTTAACACCTTAATACAAACTCTGATCAAAATAAAATATGACTAAAACTTAAAACATTGTCAAAATAACATCCCATTTTAACTCTTTCACAGTTTACACAAGTAGTATGAGCTTTCAGTTTTGTAATATATTTTTAAATGCAGGCTTAAAAAAGCTGCTTGCATTTTTTCTATATACATACTTTCACAGTTATCTGGTTCAAACTTTCTAAACTTTAACAGCACTAATTTTGTTAATGTGGCTATCCAGATCTAATTAAAATCAACATGGAAACAGAACAGGGAACATTAATGTTGCTAAGTTTTTCTGCTTCTCCAGTAGTTAAACTAATACAATTAATTCCACTAGCCCATGAGTGCACCAACTGGGTGTCAAGGGGTTTGCAGAGTTGCTGCTGGAATGTTTTCCCTATCTTAGTTAACTGCTACTCCCATCAGCATTTTCAGGGTGTCCCCATACTCATGTGGAGTTCCACAACAATCAAGTGGGTAACCCCATATTCTCTTGGCATTCCCCACTCATCCTGGCGGGCAGCCACTCTTCTTCACATGGATGTTAAAAGTCAAACTGAGATTTCCCACACAATTCTCCTTTCCCTGAGATCATGCCTGCTACTACCAGTGGTTCTTCAGTCTTCTAGCTCATGGCTTGCCAATTATTGCAACCTAACTCCTGAAGGGCACAAGTTGGTGACGCCATGAGGCCAAAGAACACAACTAGTATTTAGTCAAGAACAAGTTTTATTGGGATTTACAGAAAGGAGAGAATCTTTGATGGAAGCCCATCAAAGAATGAATGAAGTTAGCACTCTGTGAAGAGATGAGAAAATGAGGAGTGATATATAAGGGGTTTTAGAAGGACATTCCATAGAGTATAAGAACAGAATTCCTGCTAGGGTCATTATGAAGCATACACATGGGGTGTGGTGATGTTTTCACTATGCTCAGTAGGAAGGACATTTACCAAGGACATTGACTGCTTTGGGAAGATCATAGTTTTTGATAACATCTATATATTCACTTCCCTTTGGTGAAGGTTGTTAACCTTTAACTTATGCTTAGGTCATGCAGGCTGCTATGTGTTGGAGGCTTAGGGGGGCCCTGGGTCCCCACACCTGGAGATTCTGGTGCAGGTCCCACTAGCTTCCTCTCTGCTGGAGTGTAGGTTAGGGCTGCAGTAAGATCTGGGTGGAAAGAAGCTGGTTCCCACTATCACTGTGATTTTTAATCTGCCCAACTTTCCCTCATGCCAGGAGCAGAGTTAAAATGGTGGCTACAAGCCTCTTAAAAACTTGGACAGTTTCAAACTCTAGTTGTTCTTAGGATTATACTTTAGCCAGCCAAATTAACCAATCAGTAGCTGAAGTCAGTGGCCAACCATCTGTTCCTCACCTGCTTTGGGGAAATGGAGCTTCCAACACCAGCCACAAAACAGCTCCTGAGGTGGCTTGTGCAGCCAGAGTAGGATGAGCACTGGCCTCCACAGTGTGGCCTGCAGTTTCCTGGAGAGGCTGGTGCAGGTCTTCCGAGCTCCCTCCCTGCTGAAGGTGGAGCTGAGGCTTCTGTTAGAGTTGCAGTCTAATCTGGGTGGAAAGAAGCTAATCCTTACCTTCACCAAGATTTTCAGTCAGCCCTACTTCCCCTCATGCTGAGGGCTGACAGTCATTTTTGAAGGAGAGTTTTGCTAGATAAAGGTTCCTTACTGAAAGTTTTTCTCTTTCAGAACCTTAAACATATCATATGACTGCCTTCACACCTCCATGTTCTCTGCTGAGAGATTGGCACTTAGTCTTATTTAGCTTCCCTTTTATGTGATGCATTGTCTTTCTCTTGCTGCTTTCAGTATTCTTTTCTTATCTCTGGCATTTGACATCCTGAAGTGTAGGTGTCTCTTAGTAGGCCTATTCTTAATTATTTTACAGGTGGTGTATTGTCTCTCTTGGATATTGATATGGATGTCTTTCATTAGGGTTGGAAAGTTTTCAGTCATTATTTCCTGAAATAATCTATCTTCTTCTTTATTCTCTTCTCCTGCTGTGATACCTATAACATGCAATTGTGACTTTCATATTGTCCTTCAATTCCCTGAGACCCTGTTCCATTAGTTCCATTATTTTTTCTTTCTGTTCTTCTGGTTATTTTTAATGTTCAAATGCTTAGTCTTCCAATTTCCCTAATTCTGCCCTGAGCCAATTCAAATCTGCTGTTATATGTCTCTAAATATTTTTTATCTCTTCCATTGTATCTTTCCTTCTCATATGTTCTGTTACTTTTCTTTGCATGCTTTCAAAATATTCTTTATGTTCAAGAATATTGAACTCTTCTTAATATCCTTACTTTAGCCATATTTTCCTGGAACTACTTGAATTGATTTAAGAGATCTGTGTGAAGATCACTAATTAGTTGTCTTAAATACTGTGTCTCATCAGGGTTTCTGATTAGATCCTTGTATATGGCATATATTTCTGTTTCTTAATATGTCTAGCAATTTTTTGCTGATATCTATGCATCTGATTATTTTGGTGAATTTATTCTGAAGGTCAATTTCTCTCTCTTGCTTAGTGGTTTTTTTCATGGATCTTCTTTGATTTTTGGGTCAGCTTATTCTAAACTTTTAATTTTCCCAGCCTATGATATCAAAGAAGGGAAGGGACCCATTAATGGGACCAGAGAAGATCCAAGGAGACCTGGGAACATGAGAACTCCAAAAAGATTTTTTCTTCTTACACTTTCTTGGCTTCCCAGCAGAAAGTAGTCTTTGGCAAATCTTCCAAGGAAAAGTGTCTTTCAAACTCAATTTGCTGGTGATTCTGGCCTGGCCAGACCTGTGATAAAAAGTGGGCTCTGCTGGCCAAACTCACTGAGGAGAAATCACTCTCCACCTTCCACAACATCATCTCTCTTCCCACAGAGGAAGATATCCATTTTTTTTCTCAGTTGGTCACAGTATGCCATGGGTTTTACCAAGGTAGTTTTCCTTGAGGGTGGGGAATGAGGGGTGCCATTTCCAGCCCCAGGGATGAATAACACACAATTTTCATTTCAGCCTCTTTGTCTCTGTCCCTCTCCCACTTGAATGATACACAGTAATCTCCTGGGCTGCAGATCCCCAAAGCAACTCCTTCAGACCACTTTTTGCCCTTCCTCCATAGTTTCTGTAAGAAAGTTGAGCTCTGCCAGCCAACTCTGGTGCCATCTTCCTGGAAGTCTCGAGTATTTATTTTTTAATAATATACTTTTTAAATTAATCTCTCAATTTGTACATGCATTGTATCTTTTCTTGTATTTATAGATCCTTTGTATTTCCTGGTCTTCTTTAAGAATTGTGCTGACCTTGTATTCATTTATGTATTTTTCTATGATTTAGAAAATGACCCTTTTTGGTCTGTGGTGACAACAATGTTCAACAGATTTTCTAATATTTCTTACATTCCTTCAGGAATTGCTTCTTTTTTGATTAAATTGAGGTAAAATTGTCCTCATCATATATTGCAGAAAGCATTTATGATGTTATTAAATTAGTGTAACAAATTTTGGGGAATGTGAAACACTATTTATTTTGTCCCTTTATTAGATATATTTATATAAGTGCATATAATATTTTAAGCAAGAAGTGATCTGATGTATATTTAATGTATTTATGTTCATGGTAATATTTCAAAGTTCTACATATTGTAAAATTTGACTATTTACAAATGATAAATAAATTAATACTGGAGTAAAGATGATAAAATATGAACTTTTTTTTGCAAATGATTGATGTTATATAATAATTATAAAAATAGTTTATATTTACTGAACATCTACTGAGTTCCAGACAATATTAATATTGAAATGGCTTTAATATTATGTTAAATTATATATAATTATCTTAGCTTAATTTCAGAACATAACTGTAAGGTAGGTATTTGCAATATCTAAAATTTTGCTCACATATTGGAAAGTTATCATCCTACTTGTTCAGGAAAAGCTGTAGAATCACACTGGCATTTTTCCCTTTGTCACACACCTCACAGCAGGTATATCAACATATCATATTGACCCTCTATGCAGAATGTATTTGGATTATGACTGTTTCTCAACATCTTCTCTGCTACCACACACCCAGGTCAAAAGAGCCATCATCTCAGTTTTCAAATTATTGCCACAGCCTTCTAGATTGTCTCCCTGTTTTATGTCTTATACACCTTGGGTTTAATCTAAATGTAGAGGCCAGAATGATGCTGTTAAAATGTAGTTGTATCATATCACTTTTCTTCAAAAAATCTTACAAGATTTCCCATCACATTAAGAGTAAAATTAACAATGTTTACAAAAGTCTACATGATCTTGCCCCCCCTTACTTCTATGAACTCATCCTTTATCATTGTTTCTATCAGGTTTACTAACTCCTCACCCTTCTTTAAACATATTTCTGATGCTACCTGGAATATTTGAGTGTTTTCTTCTTCCTGAACCTCCTTTTCTGCAGATAACCTTTTGGGTCTTTTCTCATTCTTTTATTCATGAAGCCATACCTATACACCTTATTTGAAATCACACTTAACAGCATCCCTCGTCAACGTTTTATTTGTTTTCCATAGTAGTTGTGCCATTTTACATTCTATGTATTTTTCTTATGCCTTTGGTTGAGTCTCTGTTTCCATCCACATTTAAAGCTCTATTATCACAAGGTTTTTGTCAATTATGTTCAGTGCAATATCCCAAATACCTAGAAGCATACTACAACATATTTATTTGAATGGCTGGATTTTACAGGTTGATGAAACTGTGGCAGAAAGAGGTTTCATAGCTTGTTCATTGTCAGGCAATGTCCAGGTTTAAGGACAAGCTCAAATTTGAACACACACAGACTGAATTTTGAGCTCACATTCTTTTTTAATTAACATTTTATTGAAGTATATCATTCATACATGACTATACACAGACAATAGTTGTATAGTAAAAATTGTGAACTTAGAAAACAAACTTGCATATCATCATACAGGTGTAAGGTTTAAGAAACTACAAACTACCATGAGATCTAGATTTTTATGGTTGTAGCTTTTATATTTAGGTCTTTGTTCTATTTTGAGTAAATTTTTGTATAAGGTGTGAGATAGGGATCCTCTTTCTTTCTTTTGAATATGGATATCCTGTTCTCCTTGCATCATTTGTTGAATAGAGTCTTCAGACCTGGCTGGGAGGGTTTGACAGCCTTTTCAAACAAATCACTTGACCATAGGTATGAAGGTCTATATTTGACTTCTTTATTAGTTCCATTGGTCAATCTATTTTTATGCAAGTACCATGTTGTAGCTCAGTAATATGTTTTAAAGGGAGGAAGTAAGAATCCTTCAGCTCCATTTTCCCTTTTTCAAATATTTGTGGTTATTAGGGACCCCTTACCATTCCAAATTAATTTGATAATTAGCTTTTCCATTTCTCCAAAAATTGTTATTTTGATTTTATTTGGTTTGCATTGAATCTATAAATCAGTTTGGGTAGAAATGACACCTAAACTCTATTTAATCTTCCAAATCATGAACACAGTATGTCCTTCCATTTATTTAGGTCTTCTTTATTTATTCATTTTTTTTGGCCTTTTTTTTTAGATTTCTAAATCCACATCTTTTATATCTTTGGTTACATTTATTCCTGCATATTTGATACTTTTAGTTGCTATTATAAATGAAATTTTTTGGGACTTCCTCATCAGTTTACTCATCAGTAGTGGACAGAAATGATACAGATTTTTGAATCTTAATCTTGTTGTCTATCACTTTGCTGAACTTGTCTATTAGTTCTAGCAGCTTTGTTGTGGAATTTCCAGGATTTTCTAGGTATAGGACCATATTATCAGAAAATAGCCAAAACTTTACTTCTTTCTTTCATATTTGGGTGCCCTTTATTTCTTTATGTTGCTTAATTGCTTTAGCTAGAACATCAACCACAATATTCAGTAACAGTGGTGACAGTGGGCATCCTTGTTTCATTCTTGATCACAGTAGGAAAACTCAGTCTTTCACCATTGAGACGAAAATAATGTGTGGGTTTTTCATATGTACACTTTACCATATTGAGTAAGTACATGTCTATTCCTACTTTTTGGAGTGTTTTTTTTTAATCAAGAAAGGATGTCATATTTTGTCCAATGTCTTCTCTGCATCAATCAAGAGGATCATGTGGTTATTAATGCCATTTATTACACTGATTTATTTTCTTGTGTTGAAACACATTGCCTACTGGGGATAATACTCACTGATCTTGGTGTATAATTCTTTTCATATGCTTTTTTGTTCTATTTGCAAGTATTTGGTTGAGGAGTTTTGTGTCTATACTCATTAGAGTAAGTGGTCTATAATTTCCTTTTTTTGTAGTATCTTTATCTGATTTTGATATTAGGTTGATGGCTTTAAAGAATTAGTGTGATAACATTCTTTCTTGTTAAATAATTTGGAAGAGCTTGAGTAAAAGTGGTGTAAGATCATCTTTGAATGATTGGTAGAATTTACCTGTAAAGCCATGTGGTTCTGGACTTTTTATCTTTAGGAGGTTTTTGATGACTGCTTCAATCTCTTAACTAGAGATTGGTTTGTTGAGATCTTCTATTTATTCTGTGGTTAATGTGGTTTGTTTGTGTCTTTCTAGGAATTTGTCCATTTTGACTACATTGTCTAGTTTGATGACATGTAGTTGTTCATAGCATCCTCTTATGATCTATTTTATTTCTGCAGGGTCAGTGGTAATGTCTTTCCAATCATTTCTGATTTTATTTATTTGCATCTTCTCTCTTTTTTCTTTGTCAGTCTAGCTAAGTGTTTATCAGTTTTGTTGATTTTCTCAAAGAACCAATTTTTTGTTTTCTTCATCCTCTCAACTCTTTTTTGTGCTCAATTTCATGTCTTATTAAACTTCAAGAACATTGTATCACTGCAGAGTGCTTATTTCTGAGATGCTTTGAAATACATGGATTAAATTAAAATAAAATAAAAGAAGAGCCAAATAAAAGAAGGATATATGATGTTCATGGATTGGAAGACTAAACTTTATTAAGATGTCAACTCTATCTAAAATGACTTACAGATTCAAAACAATCCCAATAAAAATTACAACAGCATTTTTCACAGAAATGGAAAAGCCAATTATCAAATATATTTGGAAGGTTAGGGGGCTCTGAATAGCCAAAAACATGTTTATTAAAAAGATGAAGTTGGACAACTCATGCTCTCTGACTTTAAAGTATGCTACAAAGTTACAGTGACTAAACACACATGGTATTGGCACAAGGATAAGTATATTGACCAATGGAACAGAATAGAGAGTTCAGAAATAGACCCACATATCTATGACAAACTAATATTTGACAAGGCTGACAACTCAATTCACTTGGGATAGAATAGTCTTTTTAACAAATGATGCTGGTAGAACTGGATATCCATATATAAAGAATGAAAGAGGATTCCTATCTTATACCCTATACAAAAATTAACTCAAGATGGATCAAAGACCTAAATAAAAAGCCAAGACACTAAAGCTCCTAGTTGGTAATGTAGGGAAGCATCTATGTAAGCTTGCAGTAAGCAATGGTTTCATGAACTTTTCACCCAAACTCCAAGCAACAAAAGAAAAAATAAAATTAAAAACTTTTGCAATTCAAAGGAGTTTGTCATGAAAGTGTAAAGGCAGCTTTCTAAATGGGAGAAAATATTTGGAAGCCACATATCTGATAAGGGACTAATGCCCAGAATATACAACTCAAAAATAAAAAGACAAACAACCCACTTAGAAAATGGGCAAGTGACTTGAACAGACACTTTTCCAAAGAGGAAATACAGGTGGATATAAAGCACATGAAAAGAAGCTCAACATCACTAGTTATTAGGGAAATTCAAATCAAAACCACACTGAGATATAAATTTACATTTACTAGACTGGCTATTATTAAAAAACAAAAAAGAAAACTAAAACTGTTGGAGAGGATGTGGAGAAATAGTAACACTATTGGTGGCTGGTGGGAATGAGAATGGTGAAGCCACTATGGAAGACAGTTTGGTGGTTGCTCAGGAATCTAAGTATAGAATTGCCATATGATCTGGCAATCCCATTACTAGGTCCATACCCAGTAGAATTGAAATCAGGGACACAAACAGATATATGTACAACAATTTTCATTGCAACATTATTCACAATTGTCAAAAGATGGAAGCAATCAAGGTGCCTATCAACAGATGAATGGATAAACAAAATGTGCTATATACAAACAAGGGAATATTATTCAGCTCTAAGAAAGAATAACATTTTGACAAATGTGAAGCATTGATGATCCTCAAGAACTTTATGTTGAGTGAAATTAGCAAACACAAAAGGACAAATATTGCATGATGTCATTGATATGAAAAAAGTGTGAGCAGACTCATGGAGGTAGAATCTAATGATAGGTTGCTAGAAGACAAGAAGGGCTTAGATATTGGTGAGTTGATGCTGAATCTGTGCATAATTTATTATTTGGTTGATTTTAATGGATAGGGAATGGATAGAGGTAATGGTGGCACAGCAATGTGTATGTAATTAATGATACTGAAGTGTGAGCATGAATATGGTTGTAAAGAGAAAGATGGGTCCATCCATGAAGATAGAAGCAAAGCTAGAGGATAGTGGGGTGATAGATGGGGGGAAAAAGCATGTAAAACATGCTTTATGTGATATGAATGTGCTCTTGTTTTCATAGGTATGTTTTCTCAATAGAGGCCCACAAATCAGCTAACAAAATATTACACTTCCCTTCTGAGGAAGCCCTGCTATTTTCTCAAATAAAGTAGCAAAAATCTCTGGAATATAAAAGCCATGCCTAAGTAAAGAAAACAGACCTATAAGCCATGTCCTTAATCCTAATGTTTGTATGTATGAATCTTATTCCTGCAAAAATGAAACAGCCAAATTATAATTAATGCCTAATACTTAACTCCTGAAAACCTTCTTGATACTCAAATTGAAGTCTCTATCAAAGGCAAATTCTGAAAATAAACTCACTACCTTCCCCCCAAGGAGGGATAAGACTACTGGATATGAGCCTCCATGGAATTGAGGAATTATTACTAAGCATTAAACAGGAATGCATTTGGAAAAAATATTTTGACCAAAAGAGGAAGATGTTAAATAAAAAGGAGTTTTTATGGCTACGAGATTTCAAAGTGTGTTGGGAGGTCATCTGGAGATTATGCTTATTCAGGTTTCAGACAGATTTAACTAACTACCACAACAAAGAAATCCTCAAATAAAGGCACTATTGAAGGCTCTAGGGACATCCAAATAACAGAAGAAAGGGACACAGCCTCAAGAAATAAAAGCTCTTCAGCAGACACTATCTGGGTATATATGATAACCTATCTCCCCAATATAACATGGTTATACTCACTTATAAATCCCCTAATCATAATTCTTCTACTCTTTTTGTTTGAAGCTATAATTTTCAATGTACTTTTTAAGTACATTTCTTAAAGCATTTAATCTTTGAACTATTTGAATACCAGTTCAGCACTGAATCCACACAGAGTACTGGACAACTCCTACTCTCCAGTTCTTTGGGCTTCCTCAAAACAACTAACAAAACAACAATTATGGACAGGTCCCATCCTAAAAAATGGGGAATGTTTGCAGCTATGGACAAGATAATTCCTTCCATCTGTCCTGTGGTATCTGAGTCTCCTCTCAGCCTGGGGCTGTTGCTACTGATGTCTTCCTGTGTCACTCAAAATTGGGGAATGAACAATTGTGAGAGTATGTGGTCAAGGACCACAGTAAATTGGCTGTTATTTTGGTTGTTATCTTTTGTTGATAGAAGAACCTGTAATACAGATATAAAGAGAGTGGATGCCAAGTGTTCAGAAGGGATGGGCATATTTGGGATGGTGAGCTATTTCTGTTTAATACTGCAATGACAGACACATGATATTAAGCATTTCCTAAGGCCTATGGATCTGTACAGCACAAAATGTAAACTGCAATGTAAACTATAGTATTTGGTTAGTAGCAAGGCTTAAATATTGGTTTATCAATTCTAACAAATATACCACACTAATCTAAGATGTCAATAGTAGGGAAATCTGTGTGTGGGTTTATAGGAGGTTATATGGGAATTCCCTATACTTCTGAGGCAAATTTTCTATAAATGTAAATCTATAATTTATCTAAAAATAAAGTTTAAAAAATAATTTTCCTAATATTTAAATATGCTATTTTTATTGCCCCTATTCTACTAAGTTCCATAAAAACAATTAAAGCAAATTTCTGATTTGAATCTCTGCTTTCTTAAGTATGCAGTCTTTCCTGTTTTCTCAACTATGTTACCTAGAAAGCATGTGGCTCAGTTTTAATACAACCCTTAATAAACTGGAACACTCTATCTCAATTAAATTATAAAGCTCATATTCTAGTTTGAGATTTAGGGCAATTGCTTCCAAAATACTGTGTACATGATGAAAAAGTTTTCTTTTTACCTCTGGAACTGAACTGGTCACTCAATTAAAAAACACTGTGAATATTATATTTTTGAGTACTTATGCCAGCTCATTAATCATTTTGAATTCCATAGGGGATACCTATGGAGAAAACACAGTAACTCCCTTCTGCAACAAAAAAGCAACAAGATGAGGTTTTTCCCCCATAGTATTCAAGCAGATTTTCTGGAACAACAAACTATGTGACAAAAATGACTACATTTAAGCACTTTGACTCCTATAAATAATGATCCCTCAGTGGAAAAATAATGTGGTATTGGATTGAAAAATCAATGTAATATTTATGTTCTAGTACATAATCTTTGGTCTGGTATGTACAAGCTATGTGACTTTAGGTTAATAACTTAAATCCCCTTAAATCCAGTTTCCTCTTGCTGGAAATAAAACTTCTATAACTCCTATAATATTTAATAAATATTATGTAATAAAATAAAATGAATGCATAATCTTTGACAAT
Organism: Cabassous unicinctus; assembly: GCA_029593785.1. Taxonomy (NCBI): domain Eukaryota; kingdom Metazoa; phylum Chordata; class Mammalia; order Cingulata; family Chlamyphoridae; genus Cabassous; species Cabassous unicinctus. The sequence continues at coordinate 25,437 of JAQZBX010015415.1, forward strand.
TTAAGAATAATTAATAAAATTACTATGCTTCTCATTTAAATTTTAAACTGCTACACTTCAAAGTGGCATGAGAGATAATTTAAACTCATTGAGAATCTCACCAAGAGGAAAAATTTATGGATAAAGATTATTAACCTGAAAGTTGAGGCAGTATACAGATAACTGTATTATTCTATGTGAATGAACATTAGAATATTAGAGGACTGGTAGAAATAATTGTCACAAGTTTGGAATTTTATATGGTCTTTCCTTGCTATGGAATCTCATATACTAATCTAACATCTAGTATCTGAAGATATAAAAAAGAAACAGTATAAATTTTTACAAAATGCATGGATGACTTGGTCCCACAAATCTGAGATTCTAGGTATGGATAGGTAAAGTTTGTTATGGAATCTAAGTAAAAAGAAGAAATAAAGAAATATGATATTGGCAGATCACCATTTGGAAACAATTGATCTATTACTTCAAAGCAAACCCAAAGTGATGTAAAGATTCAATGTAAAAAAATTCTAATTTAAACAAACCATTTTTTGCAGAAATAGATGAGCTGAATTTGTAATCTATATGCATAAGTAAAGGAATATGATAATCAAAAGAATTTTGAAAATGAGGTATAAAGTTAGAGCACTCCCACAATCTGATTTTAGGATTTCAAAAAGCTAAGATAGTCAAGAGAATGTGGTATTATTGAAAAGACAAATATCTTGAATAATAAAGCTAAATAGAGAGTTCAGAAATAGATTCACACGTATATGTTGAAGATTAGTGCCAATAAAAAGGTTTGAAGGATGCAGGGCTGGTGATTACATCACATTACTATTCAACACTCTTATTTGGCCTGTGAAGAAAACTGATAGATCTTGGAGGATGACAGTGGATTATCACAAACTAATTCCATTTAATCTAATTGCAGCTGTTGTTTCAGATATGACATCATTGCCTGAAAAGTCAAACCAATCCCCAGACACTTGTTATGAAGCTATTGATTTGGCAAATCCTTCTTTTTCCCCAATAAATTTTGGTTTGCTTTCAGCTGTCAAGGCCAACAAAACACATTCACTGTCATTCCTCAGGGGTATAGCAAATCTTCAGCCTTATGTTATAATTTAGTCTACATATATATTGATCAAATAGTATGCTAATTGGAACTAGTGAGCAAAAAGTCCAACTGCTCTAGACTTATATTGTTTAGATATTTGCATGTCAGTAGATGGGTAAATAATTAAACAAAAATTCATGTAGCTTCCATATCAGTAAAATTTGTAGGCAAACAGTGGAGAAGGCAAAGTGAAGATACCTCATTCCTAGTGAAGAATAGTCTGTCACCTAATACCATGAAAACTGTTGCCCATCATGAAATATCTGACTCTCTAAGCCATTAAATTGGGCATGCTCTGCAGCACTCCATCATCAAAGGAAGTGGCTTATAAGAGATCAGGCTGTAATAGGCCCTGAAGCCAAAAGTAAGTTACTGAAAGAGTGATTCAAATGCCCATGGCCTGCATTCCTTTCTCCTTACCTTTGCTCACCCAGCCCAGAGCTTTGGATTCTTAGGGAGTTCCTTATAGGAAGTGAAAACTTGGGCTTTGTTTGCAAAGGGTTTTACACAATATAGATACACCACATAAAAATGGACACCGGCAGTACTATAGCCCCTTTCTGGTTTATTAATATAGAACAGCTGTGGAGGATAATCTCCCAAACACCTGGATATATATTCTTCTCAAGTGTGCATGGATCATTCTCCAAGAAACACCATATATTAAGTGAAAAACAAGTTTCAATACATCAAGAAAGATTGGAATTATATATAGCATCTTCTTTGACCATAATGGAATAATTCTCAGAATCAAAAAACAAGTGGAGAACTGGAAAATTCAAAATATATGGTAGTTAGAAAACACAGTCTTAAACCATCAGTGGGTCAAAGAAGAAATTGCAATGGAAATTAGTAAATATTTCAAGATGAATGAAAACAAGAATACAACTTATCAAATCCATAGGATGGAGCAAAGGCAGTGCTGAGAGGGAAATTTATAGTCCTAAATGCTTACATTAAAAGAGATGAAAAAGCTAAAATCAAAGACCTAAGTGCATACTGGGAGGAACTACAAAAAAAGAAAAAGAAAAAGAAAAAGAAAACTAATTCCAATTCAAAAAAAAAAAAGGTAAGAAATAACAAAGACTAGGGCACAAATAAATGGAATTGAGAATAAAAAAACAATATAGAAAATTAACAAAACCAAAAGCTGGTTCTGTCTCCCCAAAGACTGTGATGTTCTGGGTCTGATTAGCAGTCATTCTTTGTCATTGGCTTTTCTGTCAAATGCAATGAACATTGAGATGTCATTCTTCTTTCTTCTCAGAATCCATTGATTCCACCTTCTGTCTTTTCTCCCATCATCTGAATTTCATTCTACTTGTAAAGAACTGGAGAAATGTATTACACTCAAATGGATTCAGTTCATTACATCTTAACTAAAAATAGCATTATCATTGCCCTATTTACAATGTAATGACTTAAGTTTCAAAATGTGTGTGTGTGTGTTTTTGTAGTACATAATTCAGTCCCCAAAAGTGTTTATCCTTTTGGCTTTTATTGTTCCTATTTAATCCATTTTTAGTGAATGTTTATATATGGTAAGAGATTGGGGCCACATTCATTATTTTGTATATAGCTGTCTAGTTTTCCCAAAACCATATTTTGAAGTGACAATTCTTTCACCATTGAATGGATGTGGCACAATTTTCAAAAATAAATTTGCAATAGACATGAAGGTTTATATCTGAACTCACAATTAAATTCCATTGGTATTTATGTCTCTCTTTGTATCAGTGTAATATATTTTGATTACTATAGACTTGTAATAAAATTTTAAAAGGGAAAGTGTTAGGGCTCCAACATCCTTCTTTGCTTTCAAGATGATTGTGGCAGTTTGATATTATTTATGAATTCCAAAAAGAGATATAGATTATGTTTGTAAACTGGTCTGTTCCACTGGGCATGATACCCTTTGATTGTATTAAATACAGCTGAGATACCTTTGATTAAATTATGTTAAGGTTAGGGCTTTCATACAACCATGTCGTTAGGGTGATTCAGTTTCTGTCCCCACACACTTTGGGGGCTTTATAAATGTTCATTCACTTAAGGAGAACCCAAAAGTAATATGCTGGAGAAGAACACAGAAGAGTAGAGAGAGCCTCATAGACACAGAAGAGGAGAGAACTTGTCAGCTTTGATCCTGCAGCCACAAGGAGAGACATGAGTCATTTGCCTGATAGTTTACAGTTGATTTTGTGAATAGACCAGAGCAGCTGAGCCCAGAAAGAAAGAAACATTCCAACCTACAGATGAGATCAGAAGAACTTGGGCCCATGGAGCCTTAAGAGGAAAGAGGAAAGCTGAGCCCTAGCAGACATCACCCACCATCTTGCTTCAACACATGGCAACAGATTTGATGAGGAAGTACTTCTTATGGTACCTTGAGTTAGACCCTTTAGGGCCTTGTAACATAAGTTTGCAGCCTAAATAAATACTCTTTAGAAAAGCAAACAGATTTCTGGTACTTTGCATGAGCACCCCTTTGGCAGACTAATACAGTGATTTTGGATACTTGGGCCTTCACTATTCCATAAAAAGTTGTTGATTAAGTTTTCCATTTCTGTTAAGATATCCCTTTGAAATTTGATTACTTCATTTAATATATAACTCATGTTGGGTAGAACTGACACCTTAATAATATTTAGTCCTTAGAGGTGAGCTTATTCGTAGTTTTATCATTTGTTGTTGTTGCTTTCTTGCTATTTCAAGTTGATCTTTCTTCCATTATATCTTCTAACTAGTTGTTGTTTATATATGCAAAGTCTATTTCTTTATATTTATATGATACCAACCCGCCTTATTGACTTTTCTTACTGTTTTTAATAGTTTTGCAATTGGTATTTCATGTTTTCCAGGTAAAAAGCTTACCTGCAAATAATTATTTTACCCAACTTTTTCAAACTGTTTCTGAAGTTTTCTTCGTGAGCCACATCAACTCCTTTATTTTGTTACTGCTCTTTAGTGAATTTGTGTGAGCTTATCTTTGTATTTTTGTATGAATTTCTGAGAAATAAATTTCTATGCATGTCTGTAAAAAAACAATATTTAGTCTTCACATCCATGAACATGTTATATTCTTCCATTTATATAGGTCTTATTTGAGTACTTTCAGAAATGTTTTCTTGTTTTCTTTGTAAGTCCTTTACTGCCTTTGTTAAATTTAATCATAGTAATTTGATGTTTTGTATTTGCTCTAATATTCAGGATTTTATTATTAATTTCCTCTTAAAATTGTTAATTTCTAACCTATGGAAACATCTGTGATATTTTAAATTAAAATTGTATCCTCCATTTTTTACCTTAATTGTTAGCTCTTAGCTTTCTTCTAGGTTTTTGAGAATTTTCTATATATAGAATCATGTCATCCACAAACAATGAAAGTTTTACTTCTTCCCTTCCAATTTGGTTGTCTTTAATTTCATTTTTTTGCTTAAATACTCTGGCTATAACTGACACTACAAAGATGAATTATATTGGTGATAGTGGGCACACTTGTCTTATTCCCGAATATGTTAGATATAGGGTTTTTGTATATGACTTTTATCATTTTGAGTTAATTTCCTACATTTCCTAGTTCTATGATAATTTTACAAGACAGGTGCTGGATTTTGACAAATGACTTTTCTGTATTAATTTAGATGGTCATGTTTTTATTTCTTTTACTTCATTTTATTAATATATGGTGTATTATGTTAATTGATTTTCCTACATTGAACCATGGCTTACTGGGATAAATCTCAATTGGTCATGGTGTATCAATATTTTAACATGTTGGATTATGTTTACTAGAGTATAACATTTTTTCCATCAATATTCATAAGGGATATTGGTCCATTATTATTTGTGGTATCTTTATCCAGCTTTGATATTAAAGTGAGGCATGGTTTATAGAATGAGAGAAAATATTAACTCTGATTTAATTTTTGGGGGGAAAGATAAGTAAGATAGGTGTTTGTCAAAGTTTAATGAAATTCATTTGTGAACCCATCAGTTGCTGTTATTTTGATTGTTTAGAGGTTTTGGTTGCTGATTTGATCTCTATTTTGAAAAGTTTATTGAAATCTATTCCTTCTTGAGAGTGTGAGTAGTTTGTCCATTTCTTCTAGGTTATCTATTTTTCTTGGGGCACAATTCTTCATTTTCTCCTCTTATATACTCCATTTTATTAGAGTGGAATGTATGATAAAGTACCTTCTTTCATTTCCAATTTTAATTATTTCTGTTCTTTTTTGTCTTTGTCAGACTAACTAAAGTTCTTTTTTATATTATCCATCTTTAGAAGGAAACAACTTTTGATTTAATTCATCTTCCCTATATGCTTTTCTTTACTATTTCTTTTATCTCACTATAATCTTTGTAATTTCATTCCATCTGCTTTTGTTGGAGATATTATGCTCTTCTATTTTAGTACCTCAAGTTGTGAGGTTAGATTTTATATTTGAATTTTTCTCCTTTTAAAAAAAATTATTCAGAGCTATGCATTTCCCCCTAATTACTGTTTAGCTTCATATATACAATATGGTATGTCTTGTTTTTGTTCATTCTTGTCAAGATATTACTTTTTTTATTTTTAAAGAATCCTTAGATTACATAAATCTTACATCAAAAATATAAGGGATTCACATATACCCCAATCTTTCCCCCTCCCACAGTTTTCCAAATTAACATCTTTCATATGTGTGGTACATGTGTTACAATTGATGAAAACATATTAAAGCATTGTTACTAACCGTGGTCTATAGTTTGCATTTGTTTTACACTTTTTCCTGCACAATTTTATAGGTTTTGACAAAATGCATAATGTCCTGTATCTGTCATTGCAATGTCAAGCAGGATAGTTCCAATGTCCCCAAAATGCCCCCATGTTCCACCTATTCTTCCTTCTCCCTCCCATCAGAACCTCTGATCACCACTGTCTTTAAATCAATGAAATTAGTCCCTCTATTCATAGAATTATAACATTTCTACTTTAGTCCACAGTTGCATCGCCTCCTTACATTTGTTCATTCTTCAATCATGAGAATTTTGGGATAGTGATGCCCACTCTGCTTCCATTTGTGAAGGGGCTTAGATATCCCATGGGGCTAACTGACAGAATTGCCTTGCCTGCAGTTGTAGAGTCTCTCTGTGTTTTGGGACAGGTGTTGTTCATTATCATCCTTTTGCTAATTGTCCTGGATGAGTCCAATGAACTGGAGAGTAGGTGTTGCAACTCTGCTGAATTCAAGACTCAACCAACATATGAACAGACTAAAGATTTAAATCTCTGAGATATATATTTAATAAGTATAATGGTAATTATAGGTTCAAATAAAAGGGTCAGAAGAGACATATATAGGGAAATTATACACAAATCTAATTCTATTGCATTCAGGAGCATATTTTTCAAAGTAAAGCCCACTGAGAGGGTGCCACTTTCCTGAGTTTGTCTGTCCTACATATAGTGTCTAGGTGTCTATCAATCATAAACTTAAATAAACAGATTACAGATCTGATGGGGATGAATGGCACAACACAAGAAATAAAAATACACTTGAAGCACATAATGGCAGATTTGAACAGATAGATGAAAAAATTAGTGACAATGAAACTAGTGCATGTGAAATCAGACAGATAGTAGAAGAGATAGATAAAAAGAAAAAAATCAACAAAGACTTAGGGAATTGAATTACAAAAGGAAACACACAAACATACACATTATAGGCATCCCAGAGGAAGAAGTGAAGGGAAAGGGGGCAGAAGGTTATTGGAGGAAATAATGGCTGAAAATTTTCCAACTCTTTTGAGGTATATGGACATGCATGTTGCAGAAGTGCAGCACACTCCACACAGTATAAATCCTAACAGGCCTATCCCAAGACATATACTCAAGAAAAAAGAAAAAGAAAGAATACTGAAAACAGCAAGAGAAAAGAGATATATCACATACAATGGAAGCTCAATAAGATTAAGGGCTGATTTCTCATCTGAAACCATGGAGGCAAGAAGGCAATGATATGACAGTTAAGATGCTAAAAGAAAAAAAATATCAGCCAAGTATTCTGTATCCAGCAAAGCAGGCATTCAAAATTGAGAGAGATCTCAAAATATTCACAGATAAAAAGAAATTAAGAATATGTCAACAAGAAACCTGCCTTCAAGAAATAATAAAGGGAGTTCTATAGGTTGAAAAGAAATAAACAGGAGAGAGAGAGGGTTAGAGGAGAATGTAGAAAGGAAGATTATTAGTAAGAATATCTAAAAGGGTAAAAAGATAAATAAAAACAACATATTATATATATATGCAAACCTGAAGAAAATATGGCTAATGTAAGTAATGCCTTGACAGTGATAACATTGAATGTTAATGGATTAAACTCTCCAATCAAGAGACACAGATTCACAGGATAGATAAGGAAATATGACCCATTTCTATGCTTTCTACAAGAAACTCACCTGAGATTCAGGGATGCAAGGAGGTTGCAAGTGAATGGCTGGAAAGTGATTTCACACAGAAACAATAACCAAAAGAGGGTGGGAGTAGCTATAATATTGGAACAAATAGACTTTAAATGTGAACCTTTTGTAAGTTACAAAGAAGTACACTATATATTAATAAATGGGGTAATCTACCAAGAAGAAATAATAATCATAATCATTTATGTACCTAACCAGGGTACCCCAAAATACATGAGGCAAACATTGGAAAAAACAAGATATTTCTTAATTGCCTTTGTGATTTCTTCTTTGACTCATTGTTTCTTTAAAGATGTAGTCTTTAATTTCCACATAGTGAATTTTCCAGGAATTTTTCTTTTATTGATTTTAGCATCATTTCAGTGTTGTCAGAGAAGATTCATTTTATGATTTCAATCTTGTTAAATTTATTGAGTCTTGTATTGTGATCTAGTGTATGGTCTATTTTAAAGAATGACCTAGGTGCACTAGAGAATAATGTGTATTTTGATCATTTTGGTTGAAGTGTTCTACATATATCTTTTATCTTTAAGTTGTTTATAGTATCACTCAAGTCTTACATTTCCTTATCAATCTTCTACCTAGATGTTCTTTCCATATTTAAATGTTGCATTTTAAAATCTATTACTAGATCATGGAACCATCTCTTTTCCTTTGAAATGTGCTAATATTTGCTTCATTATTCTGGGTTCCTGCTCTTTCAGTACACATATATTTATAACTGTTATGTCTTCTTGTTGACATGACCACTTCATCAGTATGTTGTCTACTGTTTGTCCTGTTTAATGGTTTGCTCTTGAATACTATTTAATCTGATATTAGTATAGCTACCATAGTTCTTTTTTGGTTACAATAGGCATGGAATATTTTTGCCATCGTTTCAATTTCAACCAACCTGTGCTTTTGAATTTAAGATGAGCCTATTGTATGAAACATATAATTTTAACCATTGTGCCAATCTCTGTCTTTTGATGGAAAGTTTATTCCATTTCCATTTAAAGTATTTACTAATGCAGAACTTTCTTCCACCATTTTAACTATTTGCAGTTTGTAAGTATTATGTTGTTTTTTTTAGTTTTTACTTTAGTCTCTTAATTCTTCATTAACGTCTACTTTCATGTCCTTTTAAGTATTTTGCATTGCAGTATTTTGAGCCCCTTCTCATTTTCATTCAATTTTTCAGATACTATTGGCTTAAACAAAAGATCTTACATCTATATAAATCTTTGATTTGATACCACCATAACTTCAAAATATACATTTTTCCTCTACACCAGCATTCTCTCGCTTCATTATTGTACTTATTACAAATTATATCTTTGCACATTAATATCCTAAACCATAGAATGTCATTACTTTTTAAGCATGTGCTTTTTAGAGTCTGAACAAATAGGAAGTGGAATTACATTTAAAAACAGAATAAAATATAATACTGGAGCTTCTAATTACCTTTACCAGAAGTCTTTATTCCATTCTGCTCCTTCAATCCACTGTCTCATGTCCTTTGTTCTATCTGAGGAACTCCATGTATTATTATTGTAGGACAAATCTAGCAGTGTTGATCTAACACCTTTTATTGATCTGAGAATGTATTAACTCTGTCCTCACTTATAAGACACCTTGCCAGATATAAAATTATTGGTTGAAATTGTATTCTTTCAGCACTTGTATATTTCATCCCACTGCCTTCATGCCACCATGATTTTGTTAAGAAACCAGCACTTAATTTTACAGTAACTGTCTTTTACATAACATGTTGCTTGTCTCTTCACTTTCAGCACTCACTCCTTTTGTTCACATACTATGGTTTTACTACACTATTTCTGGAATGTTTCTGCTCAAGTTTATCTAGCTTTTTCCTGCTATTTATGAATATTTGTACATGTCATTCATTAGATTAGGTAAGTTTTCTGCCATTATTTCTTTTAATATTTCTCATGCCTCATTCTCTCTTTTTTCTTCTCAAAATCATATTAAGACACTAAGGTTCTGTTCACTTTTTCTTATAGTTTTTTTTCTTTCTCCAATACAGCCTGAATCATTTCAGTGTTGCTGTCTTTGCTTTCACTGATTTTTTCTTCTCTATATCCAAACTATGGTCTACTTCTCTAATGATTTTTAAAGTTTTTCTTCTTCCTTTATATGGACAATAATTTCTTGCATCTTTGTTTCATAAGCTTTTATTTTATTTTTTCTTTATTTTTAAAGTTTAGATTACAGAAAAGTTACATAAAACATATAGGGGATTCCCATATACCTCACCTTCCCCTCTCCTATTTTCCCATATTAATAACATTTTTCATTAGTGTGGTACATTTGCTATGATTGATGAACAAATATTGAAACACTGTTACCAAACATAGTTTATAGTTTACATTATGGTTTACACTTTATGCCATTTTATAGGTTTTGCACCATACCGTTTTATAGGTTTTGACAAAATGTATACTGGCTTGTGTCCATCATTACAAGATCATGCAGAACAATTTCAATGTCCCCTAACTGCCCCGTGTTCCACCTATTCTTCCCTCCCCCTCCATTCAGAATCACTGGTGCCCACTATCTTTATAAGTGTGTTAGATGTTCTTTCATTACTATAATAATAATTAGTCTACTTTGGTCCATGGTTGCATTACCCCCTTATGTTTGTTCATTCCTCTATACTGAGGATTTTGAGTTGGTGATGTTCACTCTGCTTCTGATTGAGAGGGGCTAATATATTACATAAGCTTTTTTTAACAATGTACCTTTTACTATTTTAATTTTTTAAACTGGTTTTAAGTCATGAGTTGTATGCTTCTAAAGTTTCTATCCAGATATTTATCTGACAACTATTTCTTTGCATGTCAGGAGCCAACAAAAAATTCAATGAAAAAAACATGTTTCACTGTTTTTGAAAATTGCCTCTGTATTGTCTGGTGCTTTCCTATTAAGATGAACCTGAAGCAATAGTGTGGGGCTTCTACTTTTCTAAGAAATTTCCCTTTTCATTAGAATTAGAGTGCCTCCTCTCTCACTATGAAACAGAAATTAACCCTTCTAGAGTGCTTTTTTGTAGTCCTAAAGCCAGGAGTCTTTTGTCCCAGGGCACATTGAATTAATTGTCTCTTCCACTGCTTTAACTGTCTTTATCCTGTTTCTGCCTGAATGACAAGTTCTGGGAAGACCAAGACAGCAATAGGTGTCCTGTGTCAGACATTCAGGAAACAATATATATGTACTCCAGTAGTATATAGAGGTTGCTTTGCTCCCCCTAAATCAGAGACAGGGACCCACAATAAGAGTTCATGTTGGCTCCACAATGTGCCAGGGAAGGATTATGGTAGATGCCAGCTGGTGCTACCAGTTTTAAGTTGTATTTTCTTGATTCAAGACTCTCTTTGTTACTGTAATAATTTAATTGATTTCTGGAGCTTGGCCTTTTTATATATTTTTTCAAATATTCTCTGGATGAACAGAACCTAAACTGTCTTATGCTCCCAATTTGGTTGCCTAGAATTCATCATCATAATAAAAAGAACACATGAAATTTCATTTCTTAGAGAACATACTAGCAATATTATGAAATGAAGTAGGGTAAAATAAAAAATCCAACACAAGGATCAAATTTTAATATTAATATGATATCACCCAAAATGAAGCCAAAAGTGAAGAATCAGATTTTCAAAAATATATATGAAATGAAAATTGCACATAAATAATTATTTTAAATGTCAGTAGACTAAGCACTCTTATTAAGTGCCTTATGACTTACTTTATTAAAAATTAAGACACAACTATATGATATCTATATTTAACAGATCAAGTTGGAGTATAGTGGAGCTGGTAGCTCCAGGAATCAGACAATCCAGCAAAACAACAATTAAACAGGTATGAAATATTAGAAACTCCTAGTTTGAAATTCTGGAGGCAAGAAGAAAATTTTAAAACATCCAGGGAAGTGCAGGAGGAAGGAGATTATAAATTGCAATAAAGAGCTGTAGATTACTCACTTAATGTGATGGCTACTGGTGCCTATCCCTCTCTGTCATGGTAGGCCACAGTGCAGTCCAGCCACTGGCTAGGTAGCTGGTGACAGAAAAGGATGAAAAATTCCTTTTCCCCAAGATAAGATGTAGCCATGGTGGATTAATGCTCTCAGCATTTGATTAGTGAATTTGAATATACTGGGGCCTGTTTTTGAAGGGCAGCCATTATTTCAACATACCTCTGATAAAGGCAGTGGCAGCCATTGTTTCAGCCTGTCCTGCCAAGGGTGGCAGCTGACTTTTTTCAAACTGGCCTAGAGGTGGACAAATATGATAGGGACTTAAACACTCTGAGCCTCCTGGGCTCTTGGGGTAGTTAGTTGAATGCTGTATTGTCTGGACAGGTCAGGAAAGCTCAGCTTTGAGGAGTCAGCATAGAAACTCTTGGCACCCTTCTTGATCCTCTCTCCAAGGATCTTTGGAGGTGGTCTTAACTCCATTCATGGATTCTGGACCCTGTTTTGCCTGGATGAGATTGACATTTTTTTAATTGACACTATCATAGAATTAACCATCATCCATTATACAAATATACAAAAAAAAA
>JAQZBX010015416.1:0-37575 GCA_029593785.1 Cabassous unicinctus
ATTTATTTATTTATTTATCCCCCCCTCGCTGCTTATGTTCGCCATGTCCATTTGCTGTGTGTTTTTTCTGTGTCTGCTTATCTCCCCCTTGCTGCGAGGTCTTGCTGCATCAGCCCACTGCGCCACGTGGGCTGGCCTGCCCTCACAGGGAGGCCCCAGGAAGCGAACCCGGGGCCTCCCATATGGTAAATGGGAGCTCCATCGATTGAGCCACACCCACTTCCCAATTTCATTTATTTCTTCTCTGATATTTATTATTTCATTCCTTCTACTTGCTTTGGGAATAATTTGCTGTTTTTTTTCCCTAGTTCCTCCAGATGTGTAGTTAGGTCACTGATTTTAGCTCGCTCTTCTTTTTTAATGTAAGCATTGAGAGCTAAAATTTCCCTTTAAGCACTGCCTTCATTGCATCCTATAGGTTCTGATATGTTGTGTTCTCATTTTCATTCGTTTAGAGATATTTATTGATTTCTTTCACAGTTTCTTCTTTGACCCACTGATTTTTTAAGAGTGTGTTGTTTAATCGCCATATATTTGTGAATTTTCCCTTTTCCCCACCGCTTGTTGACTTCCAACTTTATTCCATTGTGATCAAAGTGCTTTGTTTAATTTTGATCTTGTTGAATTTATTGAGATCTGCTTTGTGACCCAACATATGGTATGTCCTGGAGAAAGATCCATGAGCACTTGAGAAGAATGTATATCCTGCTGTTTTGGGGTGCAGTGTTCTCTATGTCTATTAAGTTTAGTCTATTTATCATATTATTCAAGCTCTCTGTTTCTTTATTGATCCTCTGCCCAGATGTTCTGTCCAATGTTGAGAGTGGTATATTGAAGTCTGCAACTATTATTGTAGAGATAACCTATTTCTCCCTAAAGTTTTGCCAGTGTTTGCCTCATGTATCTTGAGGCATCCTGGTTAGGTGCATATACATTTATGATTGTTATTTCTTCCTGGTGAATTGCCCCTTTTATTAATATAAAATGTCCTTCCTTATTTCTAATAACAGTTTCACTTTTAAAATCTATTTCATCTGGCATAATATATAAACATATATAAAAATATAGCTACTCTAGCTTTTTTTGTTTTGTTTTGTTTTGTTTTTTGTTACTGCATGTGTGAAACATTTTTTTCCAGCCTTTCACTTTCAATCTATTGGTATCCTTGGGTCTCAGGTGAGTCTCTTATAGACAGCATGTAGATGGCTCATATTTACTTATCCATCCACTAGTCTTCATCTTTTGATTGGGGAGTTTAATCCATTAACATTCAATTTATTACTGTAAAGGCAATTCTTATTTCACCCATTTTGACCTTTGGGTTTTATCTGTCATATTTTATTTTCATCACTCTTTTTACTCTTTTAGTTACTTTTACTGATACAACCATCATTTCTAGACTCTCTTCCAAGCCTGTCTTTCCTGTCTTGTCTTTTTAGGCTGTAACACTCCCTTTAGTATTTCTTGCAAAGCCAGTGTCTTTGTTATAAACTCTCTCTGTTTCTCTTTATCTGTGAATATTCTAAACTTGCCATCATTTTTGAAAGACAGTCTTGCTGGATATAAGATTCTTGACTGGCAGTTTTTCTCTTACAGTATTTTAACTATATCATGCCACTGCCTTCTTGCCTCCATGGTTTCTGATGAGAAATTGGTACTTATTGGGTATCCCTTGCATGTTATGCATCGCTTTTCACTTGCTGCTCATAGAATTCTCTCTGTCTTTGACATTTGACATTCTGATTAGATTGTGTCTCGGAGTTGATCTGTTCTGATTTATTCGTATGGGAGAGTTCATACCACAGGTCCCCAACAGTTCAGTCCATGAAGGCCAGAATTACTTGCTTTTGCCTGGCGAGGCTGAGGAAAAACCAGCCCCCTTCTGTCCTATGTGGGGGGAGGGCAGGAGTGGAGATGGAAACGAAGGCTCTCAACAAACCAGTTAGTGTGGGCTGAAAGCACCTGCAGTTGCCCAGAGAGGCTGAGGAAGCACAGCTCCCCTCCTGTCCTACCAGGGGGCAGGGGTGGAGCTACAGGTGTCCAAGTATCCAGTCCGTGTGGGCCAAAAGCGCCTGCAGTTGCCCAGAGAGCTGAAGAAACGCCAGCCCCCTTCTATCCTATGGGGGTGGAAAGGTGGAGATGGGATGAAAGGTGCTCAACAAACCAGGTTGTGCAGACCAAAAGCAACTGCAGTTGCCCAGAGAGTCCGAGAAAACACAGCTCCTGTCCTATCCTATTGGGTTGCGGGGATGGAGCTCCAGGAGTCTGGCTACTCAGTCCTTGGTGGCCGAAAGCACCTGCAGTTACCTGCAGAGGCTGGTTCAGAGTCCCCCAGCTTCCTCCCTGCTGGAGGTGGGGCTGGAGCCTAGGCTAGGGCTGCAATCCGATCTGGGTGGAAAGAAGCTGCTCCTTACCTTCACTGTGATTTTCAGTCAGCCCAGCTTCCCCTCATGCCAGGGGCGGAGTTAAAATGGCAGCTACTGGCCTCTCTCCAACTTGGACAGGTTCAAACTTTAGCTGTTCTTAGGATTATACTTTAGCCAGCCACCTTCACTAATCAGTAGCTGAAGTCGGTGGCCAACTCTCTCTTCCTCCCCTGTTTTCTGGGCATGGAGCTTCCAGCTCCAGCCACGGCATAGCTCCGGAGGTGGCCTGTGCCGCTAGTGGGGCATGGGCACTGGCCTCTGCGGTGTGGGGTGCTCTACTTAGGAATCCTCACTGCAGACGGACGGTCTCGTCCTTCCATTCTTTCAGGGATGTTGCAGGATGTTCTGGTCTCCTGGGCCCCCCAAACAGGTGCTTTAGATAGTTCTGGGTGATTATTAACTGCCTTGTAGCACAAGCTGACTCCAGGAGCTCCTTACTCAGCCCTCTTACCCCTCCGCCTCCCCTCATGTTATTTCTCTCTATCGTGTGTAATGCCTCTGGCATGCTGTTTATGATTTGTCTTCTCCCTGTTTTTGGCACAGCTTCCCTTGCTCTCCTTCAGTGCCTATACGAGGACTTTCAAAGCCTAGGACAGGTTCTTCTCTCTCCACTCTGCTTTTCTCCTTCCTTCTTTCCTTAAGTAAATATTTGAGGGCCAACGATGTGCCAGGGGATACGTAGTGGATTAAAGCAAATTACCTGATATATATGTGCCAAATAAATATTGTATGAATGAAGAGTAAATGAATGAAAAGAATTATTTTTAACGTATTGATCCACCCTCTCCTTATTTTGCATAAATTCCATGACAATTAACATAATAAACCACATTCCCTCCTGCAGTCACTTCCTTTTTAAGCTGGTTTTTTTTTTTTTTTACCCCCAATGTAATACACTGCAGCATAATAACTGAGCTGCTTTTTCAAGATTTAGAATTGACTGTTACTGATGTTTTTCATCTCTACATCTTTCTGCCTATTTCTCTTGCTCATTTTCACTAAAGAGGCCATATGTTATACAGACAGTTAGAGGAGATTGAACCAGTTTCCCAAGGGCAAAAGCAATTATCCACAATATTGAGAGAAAAAAGCATAATGATAAATAGGAAATAGAAAACTTGTCACTCCAGTAAATCTCTTAATGGGTCAATAGGAATCCCTTGTTATATTAACAGCCATATTAAATCATTTGAGATAAATTACCTTATCAGTGGCATGTGTAAACATTTTAATAAAATGGAGGGAATTGATAAAATTAAGGAATATAAATTACATTTTCTAAATTATATATATATTTATATGTTTACATTATGTGTTTTTTTTACGAGGTGCCGGGGATTAAACCCTGGACCTTGTACATGGGAAGCAGGCGCTCAAACCACTGAGCTATATCCGCTCCCCAAAACCTTCTGTTTGTTTTGTTTTTAGGAGGTAGCCAGAATCAAGCCCGGGACTCATACATGGGAAGCAGGTGCTCAACCACTTGAGCTACATCCACTCCCCTAAATTACATATGTATTTGAAGTCCGGTGTTTTCATTATAATATTCTGAAATGGAACACTTCATTCAGAGAGAAACTCAGCACCCAGACAATGTGATTTGGATAGGAACCTTTATTTCCGGCCAGCCGGGGCCCCCTCCAGCAGTATGGAGAGAAGCAACCCCGGCTTCCCGCGGTGGGTTTTTATAGGGAATTTTTGCAGGGTCAGCATGATTAAGCAACTTTTCTCGTGCTCAGATACCAGATTAGTTAATTAAAACAGAGCATCAATTTTCTCGCGCCAGAAAGGGTAGTGGGCAGCTTCATTTGTACACCTCAAACGCTTATCTGTTTTATCCATATCCAGCAGAGCAAGCAAGCCAACAAGCAATCTTACAGAAGCTAATGTTCGCAGTTAGCTTCAGCGTTAAGGGGGTTTGGGTTAATCTTTACTAGGGGTGGCTTTTGATCATTCTATGGTGGCGTGATTGGTCAGGCCCAGATGCATATCCGGGGTATTGTCTAAGCAAGATTTATGAGCCTTAGGAATTTCCATCAGTGTTACCTTGTTTAAAAATCTCCATTATAATTTCATTCTCTAAATCCTGTATTTATGGGACTGTTATTATTAAAGACATTTTATAACAAATCTTATTTGATCTACTGATGAAAAGTTTTTATTTTAAACCCCTTATTGATTGGATTCATTTCTCTACCATCTTTGAGTCTACTGTAGCAGCTAGCTCAGTACTTTGCACACAGGAAATGCTGAAATATTTGTTTAATGAATTCATACAGTTGATCTCAACCATTCCATATTGATGACATCATGATGTATGTGTGCAGTAGTATTTAGGTATTAATAGGTCATATTGATAAATTTCTTTTCAAATTTTCGAGAGTGCTTTACTACATATTTTAAAGAAGTTGATGTTAGCGCAATTGCAAGTAATTCATATTTCTAATTAGTGTGCTTATTCTTAAAACTTAGGAATACCTATTTAGCTGTACAAAAGTGAAAATGAAATAAAAGTAGAGCATAGGGGCAGATGTCGCTCAAATGGTTGGGCGTCTGTCTCCCATATGGAGGGACCTGGGTTTGATCCCTGGGACCTCCCGATAAAACAAACAAAAAAAAAGTGTAGAGCAGTGTGGAATTCTATCCTATTAGTTTAGTTTTTTTTCACTGCTGTAGAATATAACAGCTTTTAAAAATGATAATGAAGATGTTTGACTCTCTTCTGATTTTACATTAAGTAAAAAGCCTTTTTATTTGCATTATATTATTATAATTAAATATTCTAATTTTGAGTAACAGAAATATAACATTTTGAGAAGCCATTTTTTTCTATAATGTTGAAATATAGTTTTAACTCTGAGTTTTAATGAAAAGGTTTCATTTGAATCTCAGATGACAGGAAATCGAGAAGGGCGAGGCTGGAACATGTTGCCCTGGGGGCCTGCGGGTGAAGGCTCTCCCGGCAGAGGCAGAGCCCTTCAGCGTCCGCCTGCGCGCTGGTGCTGGGCGTGTGCAGGTGCTGGATGGGTGCTGATGCTGGGCGGGTGCAGGTGCTGGGCGGGTGCAGGTGCTGGGCGGGCGCTGGTGCTGGGCGGGCGCAGGTGCTGGGCGGGTACAGGGCCGGGCAGCACATGCCCCGGCAGGCGGCCTGCCCGAAACCCCAGCGGGATTCAGAATAAAGCTTCCTCGCTTTATTAGTGCACCAGACAATTACTTTTACTTCATTATTCTCATTTATTTCACTGCCTAGCACATTCCCTTCTCTACCTCCCACACCCACACCCCAAAACGACAGGAACAAGAAAAACAAATCCACATAACCTCCACCTCCACCACTCTCTGACTCAAGGCCTCTTCCCTCCTTAGGCCTCAGCTAGGTGACGCTTTTCCTAGTGGGATAGAGTGACCCCTACATACGCGCACTGGACCCCACAATTCCTCCGTCGTTGCGTTAATCAGTGTGTGTGTAGTTGTCGATTTACTACTCCATCTCTGCTCGGGAGCCAGAGACCAGGACCACCTGGCTCACTGCGATGTCCTCAGAATCCGTCTGGTGCAGAGGAGGCGCTGAAGGAGTGAATGAGTATCTGGATGTACGCATTATGTTTTAAATAGCCTTGTAGTGCAGATGAATAACTGAAAGCACCTGGGACAGAAAAGAGATAACATCGGTTCCTACTGCCTTTCCCTAGAGCTCTGATCTCACTTCTCCTAAGCAGCCTTTTATCATCTGTGAGTCTGTGCCCAACAACAGTCTTGCCAGGAAGAAAAACACTTCTCATACCTGGATTCATTCATTCGTTCATTGAACAATCATTTATATTTACAGAACTATATTCTTTTCCAGTGTGCTCCTGTTCTCTTCTTAGCTATCATAAAGCAGAGAGCCTAATTCATTGTGCAAGTGTTGTAATATACTCAGTCTGATGCCTGAAAGCTTTTGCTCCATTTGTTCTCTTTAGAACAGATTCTGGTTTGTTTTATCTTTATTTACTTTTTTGACCCTATGGGTTAATATGTAAACCACCTCAACCCATTTAGAACTCAGCCCATTTTTTTTTTTCAAATAAAATGAAAATATTGTGATTAACCAGAGCTTAAATGATTAATAAAATTTTCTCATGTTTTTAAGTAGAAATTCTAGAGACTGGCTTACATAGAATAGATATCAGGAAGCATATATACTTTTAGATAGATTCAGGTAGGGCTGGTGTTTTGGTTTAAAGATAGTTCAATCATGTTTCTTCTTTCTTAGTTGTCCTCCCAAATCGCACTTTTCCTACCACATATCAGCCTTCCAGATTTGAAACTCAAAGATAAATAAAAATGTGAAAATATAGCACAAAATATTTACCATTATATAAATGGCAAAATGAGCTCTTCCTCTTTCTTCAAGAAAGAAAGAGAATTCACCCTTAAGAGTAATATTTGAATTCTGCTGAATTATGAATTTCTTTTTAGTCAACAACAAAGAATTCCTTTACAAAAAGTATTCCCACAGAAATCGATCTTCACTCATATGGCAAAAGCTCAGTTAAGACAATTGATATCAGACACAGGCCATTATACATTTTGTCAAAACCTATAAAATTGTGTGGGGCAGAGTGTAAACTATATGTAAACTATAGTCCATGGTTAGTAGCAATACTTCAATATGTGTTCATCAGTTGTAACAAATGTATCACACTAATGAAAGATGTTGTTAATGGAGGGAGGAGAGTGTGGGGTATATGGGAATCCCCTATATTTTTGATGTAACATTTATGTAATCTAAAACTTCTTTAAAAATTAAAAAAAAAAAAAGACAATTGATATCCATATGCTCTGGACCAGAGGTTCCCAATCCTGGCTGCAGAAGGTTCCTTAGGTGATTATAATGGGCTCATGACCTTTTTTGGAGTCAAGTATTGAGAATCTGAAGGAAATTATGAATCCCCCCTTGTATTAGTCAGCCAAAGAGGTGCTGATGCAAAGTACCAGAAATCTGTTGGCATTTATAAAGGGTATTTATTTGGGGTAGAAGCTTAGAGTCACAAGGCCATAAAACAAGTATGTTACTTTCATAGAAGTCTTTTGCCACGTGTTTGAGCAAGATGGCTGCCAGTCTCTGCAAGGGTTTAGCCTTCCTCTTCCTCCTAAGTCTCTGTGGTCCCAGCTTCCTCTGATCTCAGCTGTAGGCTGGGATAAGTCTCATCTCTCTCCTGGGGCTCGGTTCTCTCTAGGCTCAGCTGCAGCTGTAGGCTATCAGCCTCTCTCTCTTCCTGGGGCCTCTGCCGTGTCTGTGGAGCCATCTCTATTCCTCTGTGTTCTTCTCCTGTGTGTTTACTTCCCAGGGCTCCAGCATCAAATCCCCAACTCTCTCCTCTGCCATGTCATTTTCTCTGTGAGTCCCCACCCACCAAGGGGGCAGGGACTCAATGTCCTACTGACGTGGCCAAATCAAAACCCTAATCATAATTTAATCAAGTAAAAGTGAAGCCTCTGAATTTAATACAATCTAATATGCCCAGAGGAACAGACCAGTTTACAAACACAATCCAATATCTATTTTTGGAATTCATAAACAATGCCAAACTGCTATACCCCTCAATGTATATATAAACAAAGGTTGCATTTATGGCACTTGCTGAAGCCCATCTGTGGACACTGCTCCTCTAGTCTTCTGGGAACCGTGGTGTAAAGACTGTGTAGAGTGGACTTAAATCTCTGGGCTGTCCATGTGCCAGTTGGGCCCTGAATCTCAACCGCATTGTGACACCTGCTCTCCAGTTCATTGGACTCACCTAGGACAATGAACAAGGAGATGATGGTGGACAACAACCATCCCAAGTAACAGAGAGAGTCTGCAACTGCAAGCCAGATAGTTCCATCCATCTGTTCCATGGGATCTAAGCCCCCTCTCATTTAGAGGCAGAGTGGGCATCACCAATCCAAAATCCTCAGGATCAGGGAATAAACAATGGCCTAGAGTAGACTTACAGTTATTCTACTATAGACTTATTGTGATTCTAGCAATAGAAGAACTGTTAGCATTGATGTGGAGGCAGTGGCCACTGGAGGTTTTGAGGGGAGGGAGAGGGAAAAATAGGTGTAATATGGGGGCATTTTCGGGACTTGGGAATTGTCCTGAATGACGTTGCAATGACAGATATAGGCCATTATATATCTTGTCACAACTTATAAAATTGTGTGGGAGAGAGTGTAAACTACAATGTAAACTATAATCCACGCTTACTAGCAATGCTCCAAAATGTGTTCATCAATTGTAACAAATGTACCACACTAATGAAGGATGTTGTTAATGTAGGAAAATGTGGGACAGGTAGGGAATGGGGCATATGGGAATCCTCCATATTATTTAACATTTATGTAATCTAAGTATCTTTTTTTTTAAAGTTTATTATGAAAAAATAAAATAAAAGCACTTAGAACAGGAAAAAAATTGTAATTAATTTAATGTTAAAAACTATATTATTTTAAAATATTTTTCCATTAAACATAAACTTTATTGTTTTGGTAGGACTACATTTCACTCTAATCATTGAAAAATTTAGTGTACAATTTGAGATGAGCTGGAAGTATAAACAATACACTCTAGATTTGAAGGCTTAGTATGTAATAGGGAAGATTAAATATTTTATTAAACCCATGTAATAAAGAATTTAGCCTTGGCCAAAGTCTGGCCTTTGCTCCCAGTTCATAATCTTTAAGCCCTTGGAATGCCCTGCCTGATAAGTGTCTGTGTACCTCAGGGCCTTGGACCAACCCAGATGGTAACAGTGTGATTTAGGCTGGGTGCTTTAGGCCATGCCGTTCAGCTGGATGTCTGGAGGGGCTGCAGACTGAGGTCAGCCACATGAGTGACCAGCCAAGTCTACACGACTGGAACCCAAAAAACTCCGAACATCAAGGCTCAGGTGGACTTCCTCAGCTGGCAGTATTCTGTGCATACTGTCACATTATTGCTGGAGAAGTAACACTGCCCTTCGCTGCACTGGGAGAGGACACCTGCCCCATGCACCTCTTCCCGTGGCTGCTTTTAATCTGCATCCTTTCCCTGTAAGAAACTGTCACCGTGGGTATACCAGCTTTCAGTGAGTTCTGAGTCCTTCTAGTGAATGACCAAACCTGAGGGTAGTCTTGGGGACCCCCCAAACTCTGCAGTTGGTGTCAGCAGCCAGGGTGGTCTTGTGGATGGTTCCCTGGGATACGGATGCTAGGACCACACCAGTGCTGCAAAGATGGGTACAGCAATCTGTGTCTGTGTCACCCTCCAGCTGCTGTGGATGCACGCTGAAGTCTGAGAACCTCTGTCCTATAGAGATGCCTCCAGGAAGCTGTAGTTTAATACAATGCTTTGGGCTCAGTTGCGGGTTGAGATAACAACAACAACTAAACCAGCCATATGAAGAGAGACATTGTGTCTTTTGTAAAACCACTCGTATTGGCATTGAATGAATTTTGCATTGGAGGCATCTATTATATTCTTCTTATAGTCAAGGACTAGTAACTTCTCCCCTGGGGAACTGGTAAGTTGCTGGTGGGAGCTGTGCATTTTACAGTGTTGCCCTTTTCACTTTTGCTGCTAGGAGCGGAGCTCACTGCCATGCCCGGTTTTTCTCTAGTATAACAGCCTGCCCCTCCTCCCCATTGTATGACGTCTGTAACGAAACTGCTCTTCTGTTACTCACTGTGTTACCTCCCGTGAAAAAACAAGGATCATCACGATCCATAGAAATAATGGTTCTCCTGTTGAGACGAGCAAAGCTACATCTCTGTGTGGCCCGTGTTAATGGACAATTTTCAAAATGGTGAAGTCACGACCCTTGTGCAAAAAATAACATGAACACGTTTTGAAGATTTTATTTAACTCATTTATGTAACTGATATAAGATTTTACAACTAGCTCAAAGGAACCAAAGAACAGGCACTTAGAGGCAAGCAGGGATGCTGAAATGAATTTACTTCTAGGTGCGAAACTGGTCAGTATCTGACAAGGCATAAAATGTAATGTTTGGAATTATCTCCTGAGGGGCAGTTGCATGTCCCCAGGAAAACACAGTGTTTGCTGTTTTGATGGATGAGAGTCATTTCACCACCATCAGTTTTCCGTAATCTACAGGTTGTAAAATAGCCCGGAGAGAGCGAGAGGCACAGACCCCTGTAGAATACGCCACTGCCCAGCATTTCACTGAAAGGACACCCAGTAATCTTTTTGCTGATTTCAGAGTCTTTCACAATTTCTCCCGACATCAGGGTCACAGGCAAACAGGTGGGTCCTCAGACAGGAGACTGTAACTCTGACTGTAACTGGGGACGGTGGGAAAGGAGCTGCCCTGGCCTCGTCCTTCTTCCCTCTCCTGAGCCTGGCCTCGAAGTGGTCCTCGTGGGACAGCAGGGAAGGGGGGCTTTTGTCCAGAGGAGGCAGGATGTGGCCAGGAAGGATTCTGCTCTCTGTTTGACAAGCTAAAGAAGGAGAGGACCTCATTCTGCAAAGCAGATTAGGTATTTTCCTGTCAGTTCACTTTATTTTTTATCTTTGTGTTTATTTTTAGCAAAGTTGTCTTTTACTGTTTTTCAGGCTGGCCTTGGGCGGGTACTATGGGACATTAAGAAAGAGCCCGGGGTTCATTCTCAGGCCTAGACTTAAAGGGGAAGCGTGTCAGCAGAGGGCAACTAGTGGGGCCCCCAGGGATGGTGGGGGCCGGCAGCCTTCCTTACCCGGAAGATGCGGGGCCAACCTTGGGGGCTGCTTTGTAGTTTAGTACAGTAAAGGGCTTTTTTTTAAAAACCATATTTTAAAAATTTTTGTAAGCTGTGTTAAATTTATAGAACTACTTTGGGTTTAATTAATTAATGGAAAAATATTAATTTCAGTCTATCCCCAGTTCTTTATCATTGGAGTTTTAGCCCTTTTTGTATTTACCAGTTAATTTAATGATAAATTTAGGAAACTTTGCTGACTCAGTGCCCTTGACATTTGTTCGTTATTGTACTAAATTCTGAGCAAATAAGAAGCTGGACTGAAGTGTGCTGAATAAGGACTCATAAACACCATCTGTGGATACCTTGTGCTGGAAGCAGAAATCTTATTTCTTTGATTCACCTCTCCATGATAGTTGACACTTAACAGAGGGACAGGCCCAGCACTTGAAAAAAATATACATGGATGACGCAAGGTAAATTAATAGAATGATCTTTGTATTCCAGGGTATAAAAACTACACCTGCAGGGCTCGGGAGATAATGAATGCCAGTTTGCCTTTTATTAGGCACTATTTTTAGTGGACAGACTCAACAGATTCGGGTTGTGGTTTCGGCTCTGCTCCTCTAGTGTATGAACATGAGAAAAAGTTCATCTCTAAAATCTTCATCTAAAAAACTCGTTCTTTGAGCCACTGTTTATTGAGTTGTGATTATGTTTTAGCAAGACATGGTCTGTGCCCTCAAAGAACTGGACACAGGCATTGAGAAATAAATAGAGGCAGGTGTTGGAGGTACCGGGCGGCAGGGTCTCTGTAGGATCCATTTGGGACCAAAGAGGGGCACCCAGGGCGTGGGGGTTAGGAACGGCTGCTGCCAAGTGAGAGGCATCATCTCCAGGAGCCAGAAGGGCAGGAAGGGAGAAGAGAGGCTGTGCAGGGGCGGGATCAGCACACGACGAGAGCACAGGGGCCGGACGGCATGGCTGCACGTGAGCCCGGGAGCCTGGGAGCCTGGTACCAAGAGAAAGGGAGAAGCAGGCCGCAACCCAACCTCCAAGATCCTGGCTTTTAAAATAAAAACCCTTGACCACAAGGTCTCTAATGCTCTCTCTAGCTTGGATTCTCATCTGAAAATATTGTTAGTGGATGCTGAGGAGTGCTGATTAATTTGAGTGGTTCTTGTATGCAGTTAATGTTAGCCAGGTAATTAGATTAACCACAACTGGCAATTCCCTCCAGTGACTTACCACCTTCTGTACCCATTAAACGGTCGAGAAAAGGGGGCAAAGTACCTGTGATTGAAGCCTCTCCCTCAGTAATCATCCTTCACATCAATGGATACGTCATTTCTTTTCCTTGTAAGAAAATTTCAAACATCTACGAAGTAAACATATTCAAGGTGACCTTCCATTCCCTAACTTTGACAATTACTTACATTCTTGTTTCATTTAATTCTCTGTTTACTTCCCACCACTCATCCATTATGCTCGACTATTTTTAGGTAAAAGTTACATACACTGAAGTGCACAAATCTTAGACATACATTTTTGACAACAATGTGTAATCCCCACACCATCACCTAAAACATTTGCATGTTCCCACCAAATCCCCTTGTATCTTTTCCCAATCTTCCCACCACCACCACCCCCTACCTGTATCTGAAAAACAAACAAACAAAACACCATTCTAATTCTTTTCACCTTAGATAATTTTGCCTGTTTTAGAACTTCATTTAAATGTAAGCCTACAATATGTACTCTTGTTTCTGGCCTCTTTCTGTACCTTAATGTCTGAGAGATGTGTCCATCTTGTTGAGGGGATCGTTGGTTCCCTCTTCCTTATTGCTAAGTAGCACTCTGCATGTGAATTTACTACCACTTGTTTATCTGTTCTCTTGTTAGGGGGCATTTTAATTGTTTCCAGTTTTAGTCTATTGTGAATAACTGCTATGAACATTTTTATATATCTTTTTGTGAACATCTATTTTTATTTCTTCTAGATAAATATCTAGGAGTAGAATTGCTGGGTCAAAAGATAGTATAACTTTATTAAAAGCAGCCAAATAGTTTTTCCACAGTGCTCGCATCATATTACATCCCTGCCAGCCAGGCCCCAGGGTCACACCTGCTCCTCGTCCTTGCCATCACTTGGTATTGAGAATCTTTTTTGTTTTAGCCAGTCTAGCAAAACTATGATATATGGTAACAGTGAGATACAGTGGTATCTCATTGTGGTTTTTATTTGAATTTCCCTGATGCCTAATGATGTTGAGGGCTTTTATGTGTATAAATTGTTAAAGTCCTTTGTCCATTTTAAATTTGGGCTTTTTATCGAGTTGTAGTAGTTCTTTATATATTCTGGATTCAACTTCTTTGTCAGATTTCTGTTTTGTGAATATTCTATTCCACCCTGTGGCTTGCTTATTCATTTTCTTAATAGTGTCTTTGCATGATTAAAAGGTTTATTTTTGATTCAAAGGTTTATCAAAAATTATATAGTTACTGTTTTGTTGTCCTGTATAAGAAATCTTTACTCACCTCCTGATTGAGAAGATATTCTCCTAGGTTTTCTTCTATAAAGCTTTATACTTTTAGCTTTCATATTTAGGCCTGTGGTCCATTCTAAGTTAATTTTTGTATGTGGTATGAAGTTGGGGTCAGAGTTTTTTGTTTTTTTTCTTCTTCCATGTGGATAGTCAGTCTTTGTAGCACCGTTTGTTGAAGAGACTTTCCTTTCCTCATTGAATGGTTTTGGCACCTTTGTCAAATACAGTTGTAAGTCAGGTAGTATAAGGACTACAACTTTGTTCTTTTTAAAGATTCTTTCGGATATTCTAGGTCCTCTTCATTTCCACATAAATTTTAAAAGCACCTTATTATTTTTCTAAAAAGACCTGCTGGGATTATGAATTACTTATAAATTAGTTTGGGAAATTTGGCATCTTAACAATATTGAGTCTTCCAATCCATGAACATATATTTCCCCACTTATTTATGTCTTCTTTAATTTCTCCCATCAAAGTTTTGTAGTTTTTACTGGAAGTTTTACATATCTTTTGTTAAATTTATTACTGTTTTGTTATTTGATGCTACTGTAAATGAATGTTTAAAATTTCATTTTCTATTTGTTTGCTGCTGGTATGTAGAAATGCAATCTATTTTTATTATTAACCTCTGCCCTGAGACATTGCTGCACTCACTAAGTTTTCTTTTTAACACAGCGCCTCAACACCATGAACTTTCTTTCCTTCATGTTTTTATCCTTGTTTTTTCAGACTTGAATGCCCTTGTCTCCCAAGTCTGCCTCCTGAAATCTTTTATTTCATTAGGGTGAGTGCAGGTGGCATGACAGTGGTGACGTCTTCTGACACGGTGCCCAGTGCATTCAAATAGTCCAGGCTCAGAGCCCCTTGAGGCGAGCACTTGCCGTCCACAGTCCAGGAAGAGCAGAGGGCAGAGCTGCCCTTTATCTTCGTCTCTGTCCCCACAATGCCTAGCCCGGGGTCTCAGTTCACAGCATGGGAATGTATCTTTCCCACAGTTATTTCTGGAAGTAGGGAATGATATAGCTCTGGGGTGGGAGGAGAGCCCTGTAGGCAAATTCACTTGAGTGGAGACCATTGCTGAAATAGATTTTAAAAAGAGAAAATAGTCCTTTGACCACAAATGTATCCCTGTGTTTTTCCTACTTAAAGTTAGGCTTACTGGTGGGTGACCTACTACATTCCAAGGGATGCTGCCAGTTTGGAATACTTGCATGTGCCAATATGCTTCCGCTTGCTTCCTTTGTGTTTTGTAGGTGGTTGACTGTGCTTGGGATGAAACAATCAAGGTCTATGATCCTGCTTGCCTTGCTGTCCCTGCCTGAGAGACACTGCTGTGCTACGAAGCGCAGGGGATTGGCTGAAGAAGGCCTTAACAGGAAATCAATGGATTGTTGATAACATGGATGTTACGCTTTTATATGCTATCCAGATTTCAAGTCTGAAAAATTTACCCTGGAGTCATTCTGGAGGCAGATGATAGAGACTTTGTTCCCAGTTTAAGCCTGGTGCCATAAGCCATTTTTCTTAAAATCCTAAGGAGTAATTGCTGTTATGGCGTATCCTGTAATATCTATTAAAAGGTAATCCTTATATTGTATAATAGTAAAATATGGAGATCAGTAAATTTTACTGATGGTGATATATTGCATCTTTATGTGATTTTTAATGTAAAATATCGCTACTGTTGATAAAAATGAAAATAAACTGCATCTCTTAACCTTTTATCACTGCATGACATCCCCACAAGAGGACTTTATCTAAAATATTGTATGTCTAAGAACACAATACTATACGTAATGTGGATATATGTGTGGTTCAGGAATAGGGCTCCAAGAGGGGTTGATTTATGCATTTATTCAGCAGCTGCTTGAGTATCTGCCATGTGCTTGACACACACAACAAATAAGATTCTCTCAAGGGCTGGAGCCACACCACAGACAGTGGGTACTGTGAGCAACGAGCTTCCTTTTTTTTATATTTGTTCAAATCTTTTCAGGTATTGTACCCATGACCCTGTATTTTCCTTCTTCCTGCTTCTCAACTATCAAATTTTTAAAAACTGTTCACTGAGCAAAAAGTCAAAGGTCCTACCAAGGTTTCTAGCAATTGCCCTTGAAATTAGCCCTAAATAATGCTATAAACCCTCCTGCTACCTCTTTTAAGTGTCTTTGAAAAATCTCTAGGTGCTGATGGACTATTTAAAAAGTAGCGTAGAAGGGGAAAATTAGTAAAACCACTTTGCATAACATTGATTATATTTTTAGATAATACTAAAATAAAATGTTATTAAATGAAAAATTGTAACTGGTTTTTGACAAGTTTTTGAGAAATTTTAAAGAGTAAAATAAAAGTGTAGTAATCAGAGGAATAAATAAAATATATGTGTATTGTCTTACCTTACATATTTCTTTGTTTACTTGTTCCAGAAAAAGGTTAAGGCAGCTTACAAAGTACAGAAGCAAGAAAGCATGTTAAAAGGTGGAACAGAGGAGGACAGAGTGGAGGCGGGTGGGGCCTGAGCGTGTCTACCACTAGTCCTGTAAACCTGCTGCAGGTTGGGCGAAGACCTGCTGTCAGGGTTTCTAGCAGCCCAGCCGGACACCTGGTCAGTTGCCCCATTCAGTGCCCGTGGCCCGAAGGCAGGACTGCGTCCCAGTCCCAAGCTTGGCCCCAGCACCGTGCCTGGCACCCAGAAGGTGCTCAGTAAATGCTTGTTGACTGAATGAATGAGCTCAGGTTATTTTGGGAAGGCCCCATAAAGAGGACACTACTTCACCTGAGTGTATTGTAATAAATGAGTGCTTGTCCTCGTCCTTGGCGTTGTCACAGCAGTGAGGTCCAGGGAGCTTGTTGCTTCCTTCAGTGTGAGCTGGTGACACCACACCAGGGTGTGTTCAGTCGGCACCGGCCCACGGTGCGTTGTTCTCCATGTCGGAGAATTTATAATGGACCTTCCAACATACCCTGCCCCACTCCTGTGTACAATGAAATGAAATTATGCACACATTTTCCTTCTAGAAGTCAAGGGATTCTATGAACAAAATCACCTCACATGTATCTTTTAAAACAAATGCTTGTGATTTAAAAACTAACGTCTCCCTTGGTGTCTTCTTTCCTCCATTTCAGTCAGGGATGTTAGAGATTTTAGAACACTGGCCCGACCTCGTGATACTCGCCTCAAGTTCCTGGGTCTGCGAGCATGGAATTGGGTGGGTGGACCTGTATCCAGTTGGTTCCTTGGAGGAGAATGGGAAAACCAGAAGGAAAGGAGCTGTATTCTCTCCTGAAAGAAAATTCCAAACAGTTTTCAGTTCTTGGTAGCTGACAAGCTAAGCAGCGCTGGCCTTTAGGGGACAGCCCGTCGTCCCCTGTGGGCTAGGAGAATCGGCGCTTGTCTCAGCCGCTGAGCTCTGGGTTTCAGCCCGTCGCCTCCCCAGGCTGCCCCCCCACCCGTGGCACCAGAGCACCAAGCGTCTTCTGTGAGCCGGATGCCCAGAGCTTTGTAGGTGTTAGCCCTTTTCCTCTGTATTATGCCCCTGTGAGGTGCCCTCCTGGCTTTCCAGGCGATGAAACCAAGGCTCTCGGGTCACCAGAGCCAGGAAGTAACAGAGCTGGAACCTGAAGTCTGATCTGACTGAATCCAAACCCATCTAAGGGCCACATGGCCTCCTGTTCTTCAGAGGACCAGAAATTGTTCCCTGAGAAAGAGTCAAGATTTTGAACTATTTGGTGATTAGATCCTGATCATTCCTGAGAGAACTGACAGAATTGAGTGTCTAAGTCGAAGACGTAAGAAGCTGGCCCTGGGCATGGGGTGACCACCCCACAAGGGAGGCCCAGGCAGAGAGCCAGCTGTCCCCGTCCTGGGCAGTACTTAACTATTATCTTAACTGTAATTTTGCTATTACCTTAGCTGTAATTTTGATCTTCCAAAAATGAGCTCTCATTAATTCTTACTAAGCAGGCCTCTCCTTGCATGAGCCAACCTACTTAATGCATCTCACCTCCTTATATGCACCACTATTCCCAAGTGCCCTCTCGTGGGCCTCACACCCGCGGCGGCACCTGTTCCGATCCAGTCAGCCTCGTGCCCACGAAACCTGCTCCTCCCCCTGCACACGCTTTTCATCCCGCGCTCAAGCTAAAGCCCTAACGGCATCCTGTTCTTCCCTTTTCCCTGCTCTCCACTCCACACACACTTGGCAGATCACGGCGTCCTGTCCCTTTACCCCCTAAATACAATTGCCGCAGCTTCCTGAGTGGCACGTCTGGTTTCTAGCCCCGTGTCCTCAGAGCCCTCCTCACACAGCTGCCGGAGACGGATCCAACAGGCAATCTGATTACATCAATTTTAGTGTAAAACCTTTCTCTGCTCTATTAGAGGATTGCCTACAGGAAAAAGTTCAAGCTCACGGACCAGGCCGCCAAGGTCCTTCGGGGGTCAGCTCCTGCCTTTGCCTGCGGCCTTGCTTCCCTCCTCTTTGTCAGGCACCTGGTGCTCCAGCCCCACCAGCCTGCTCCCATCCTTGTAAACCATGCAGGGTTTCTTCTCTCTGTGCCCAAGCTACACCATGTGCCTGGATTGCCCTGATCTTGGCTTGGCAAATTCTTACCCATCATTTGCAGGTCGTTTCCCCACATGATGTGACTAAAAGAAAGATGGACGACACACAAAATTTAAAATAGCAAAACACACCATTTGTGAAGTTAAAAGACAAGATATTGGAAGAACATATTTGCAACATACGTGACATGATTACCATCCCAGTAGACATCTCACAGAAGTAGAAATGCAAATGTTCAATACACTTCAAAATAATGCTCAGCCAGACTGTCTAATTGATGATAAAGAAATGCACATTAAAGTGAGATGCCATTTTTTGGCAAAAATTTTAAATATAGATAATATCCAATATTGGTTAAAGTGAGGTCATTCCTATACACCTTTTCAAAGGGCAACTTGGCAATGAATCAAGACTTAGAAATAAGCAATCATCCAGCAGTTTCACTTCTAGATTCCCTCCCCAAAACAATACTTGCAGAAATGTGTAAAAATAAATATCTAAGCATATTCATTTAATCATTGGGAATAAATGTCTAAAGGTTATATTTTAGAATAGTCACGTAAAAGAATGAGATAGAGCTCTATATCCTGACATTGAACGAGCCATTGTTCTTAATATGTGTATTAGTCATCTATTGCTGCATAACAAATC
Source organism: Cabassous unicinctus (assembly GCA_029593785.1). NCBI lineage: Eukaryota > Metazoa > Chordata > Mammalia > Cingulata > Chlamyphoridae > Cabassous > Cabassous unicinctus. The sequence continues at coordinate 18,892 of JAQZBX010015416.1, forward strand.
ACCTCAAAACTTAGTGGCAAGCCAACAAGTGTTCATTGTCTCGCAGCTTCTTTGGGGCAGAAGTCTGGGAATGGCTTAGCTGGGTGGGTCTGACTCAGGGTCTGTCAGCTGGGCTGCCATCAGCTCAGGCTCACCTGGGGCCACTTCTGGTTTTGGCAGGTCTCAGTTCCTCACCATGTGGGACTCTCCCCAGGCTATCCGAGTGTGGCCGGAACATGGCCTCTGCCTTTCCCCACAGTGAGTGACCCAAGAAGAAGGAAATCCAAGGTGGAAGCCAAGGAATCTAATTTCAGGTGTGACGTTAGTCATTTCTCCATGTTGTCTGCTGTCCACACAGACCAATCCTGGGGCACTGTGGGTGATGCTGACACAAGGGGTGAGGACGAGGAGGCAGGAAACCATTGGAGGCTGGCTGCCACAATATGCAGTTAAAAACAGCAAATTACAGACAAATGTGTATGGAATCATGACTTTGTTTAAAAATAGAGGCGGGGGGGACGTGTGTGTGTATTCATTTACACACAAAGAAGACTGAAACGTTCTACACCAAACTTTATAGCAAGCGCTGCGTGGGGAGGTGGGTGTGCGGGTGGGGGTTGCGACAGTGAAGAGACCGCGTTCACAGTTACTTGTCAAGTTTTTCCTTTTGCATACTACAATGAGTATGTGTTACTTTTACAATTAAAAATAATAAAGATAAGTAAAATTTCCCCCAAAGTCCTTATTTCCTCCTCTAGGAAGTCTTCTCTGATACCCCTTGCAAGCTGATTTAATCACCCTGCTTGCATTCCCTCACCCTTCCCCACCCCAGTTTCCTGCCACCTGACCCCGTTATTTCATGAGCTTCACAGTACTGCCTCATCCCTACTTGAGAACCACGGAGGACAAAGATGCGTGCTCCCCTTTCAATCCTCTCTGGCTAATAGACTGCCTGGCACAAAATATTTGCTCTGTAGGTTTGTTGAATGAACAAATGAACTAAAGGCCTTATTTAAGGCCATTAACACTTCTTGGGGGGTTCCAAAGACCAGAGCTTGGGTCTGTTCATACCTTGATTCCAGTAGGTCAAATAGCTATTTGACTTCCGGATTGACATTTCTGTTCAATTAACCTTGCTAAACATAGTATTCCTATTTTTTCCCTATTTTTCTTTAGGCATTTACTCGTAACTGGTTGTGTGAGTGATTGTGTTTTTTTTTTTTTTTAGTAATAAAAATGAAAACCCTGAGAAAATTTTGTTTGCAATAAGTAATGGAGAAAATATATTCTGTTTCGTGCCACTGTAGATTTCAAATGTCAAGCTAAATGTTCTTGCCTAAATGGGAAGGGTAAAATAGCTGAATCAGCCCCAAATCTTTTACCTAATGTTCGTATCATAAATGGAAGCAATTATAATTGCTGATAGAAATGAATCATTCCAAAACTAAGCCTGGGAAGACAATTCTTTATGATAGTCACTTAAGGTGGCTTAAAGCAACCATCCTTCAATTGCAGTGGTCCCCAGAAGCAGCAATATGTTATTTGCCGACGTCTTTTAAAAGTTAATTTTCAAAGACTTTTTAAAATCTCTGCATATACTTTGAATATTCACCACACCCATACTCATAATTTGAACTGCTGTTTCAGACCTCATTATTTACCAGAGAAGTATTATCACCTCCTCCAAAACAGAGTCCCCAAAATGGCCAGTTGTGGGTAACCACAACTTTCAGAAACAAAACCCAGGAATTCCCTGGGGAACTGGGGGCGCGTGTTTTCAGTGTAGTGCTTTCCAGTTTTTCCTGGAAAGTTGGCGCAGTGGCCATTCGGAAACCTTTTCCTGGATGCGCACCTTGCAGAGGTGGGGATGGCCCTACCAGGCGCTGGGCACACGAGCTAGTGGATGGTTGATTCCGGGCTTCGCCCACCAGACAAAGCTGGCCCAGACGAGGGCCTGCGGCAGTGCCGCCCGGCCCTGCTGGACATTTTTACTCTCCAGCTGCGCTCGTGACAATCTCAGCTTACACACCTGGGCCCAAGTGTAGGTTTCCGCACAGAGGCGGAGATCAGGGACAAATGCGCTAGGGAAATGGGTCCTGGGTTCAGGGGGAGGGGGGCGCGTTTAAAGGTCAGGAGCCTGGGGTCCTGGCGAGCGAGGGGGGCTAGGAGCAGCCACCCCCAGGCAGCGACCCCGCGGCGGAGCGCAGCCCCTCCCGCTGCCTCGCTCGCCCCCTCGCTCGCCCCCTCGCCTTGGCCGGGCCATCATTTTTAAGTAGCGCTCAGATTAAACTGTCTGCAGTGTAGCGGGGACGTCGACTGAGCGAATCCCTCCACTGCTGGGTTACCCTCGCGTCCGGTTCCTTCCCAGGAAACTGAATTCAGATCAAAGGGTTTCTGAGGTCTTGCTCCGGCAGAAAACATTTTCCTTTTTCTCTTAGCCAGATGGAAGCAAACAGTTCACAGTCCTGCGGGGCCCTGGGCCGGGGAGGTAAGGTGGGGTTGCGAAGGCCCCCGTCTGCTGTCCAAAGCGACCGCTGCCGGCGACCCGTTCCCTGGGACCTGGAGAAGGCGACAGGGAGTCGCGAGGCTGGGTCTGGGCTGGGGTTCTGCCCCGCCGCGCCCTCCCCTCGGGCCGCGTCCGCCCCCGCGCCCCTCGGCTCTGGGGACCTTACCGGCCTCGCGCCGAAGACCTGTTTCTTCTCCTGGGCTTACAGTACATCCCATTACCGCGCTGCCAACGTGTTCCCCCCGCTCGCCCGGCCACGGCGCCCCCGGAGGCTCCCCAGCACCCCCGCGGCCCCAGGGCCCTCCGGAGAGATGCACACAGGGTCTGCAGCCTGCGGCCCCAAAGCGCGCCCGGCGGCCTGGGCCGCGGCCTCCACCTTTGTCGGGGCGTCGGGGAGCCCCACCGACCCCTACCGGTTCCGCCTCCCTGGCGAGCGGCTAGACTAGTCCCCGCGGCCGGGCGGGAGGGACCAGGGATGGCGAAGCCGCTGCAGCACCAGGGATGGGGGACGGCGTGGGTGGGGGTGGTGCCTGGGGCGCCGTCACTTGTTGCGGCCAATAAGGGGTGCTCGGTCCAGGGGCGCTGAGGTCCCTAAAATTCCCGCTCGGCTGTGTCCCGGCCTCCCCGAGCCCACGCCCCTCTGCCCGGCTCCGGGTCTCCGCTACAGAGCGCCTCCCTGAAGGGGACAGAGCGCGGGACGCCACCCACCGCGCTCGTCACCTACTTACACATCGCTGTCGCCAGGATTCCCGCCACTCCTCTCGGGCCTGCCCCCCACCCGCCACTTTTCGGAGTCCCCCGCCCCTGTCCCTGCCTCCCCGGAGCGGCGGGCCAGTAGGACACGGAGTCACGGAGCCGCGAGGACTCCGGGCTGCGGCTGTCCCCTGCGGCCGACCGGCGCCCCCTGCCCACTCCGCGGCGCTGCGCGGGCACCCCCGCCGCCCTCGCTCCGCGCCGCCCGCCTGCGGCCCGCGCTTCTCCCGCGGTCCCCGAGCGCTGCCGCCCGCGAGGTGCGGAGGGGCCGGCGCGATGCGGCTGCGGTGCCGGGGCCGCGTGCTGGGCATCTCGGTGGCCATCGCGCACGGCGTCTTCTCGGGCTCCCTCAACATCCTGCTCAAGTTCCTCATCAGCCGCTACCAGTTCTCCTTCCTGACGCTGGTGCAGTGCCTGACCAGCTCCACGGCGGCGCTGAGCCTCGAGCTGCTGCGGCGCCTGGGGCTGGTCGCCGTGCCCCCCTTCGGCCTGAGCCTGGCGCGCTCCTTCGCGGGGGTCGCCGTGCTCTCCACGCTGCAGTCCAGCCTCACGCTCTGGTCGCTGCGCGGCCTCAGCCTGCCCATGTACGTGGTCTTCAAGCGCTGCCTGCCCCTGGTCACTATGCTCATCGGCGTCTTGGTGCTCAGGAACGGCGCGCCCTCGCCGGGGGTGCTGGCCGCCGTGCTCATCACCACCTGCGGCGCCGCCCTGGCAGGTGAGCGGGGTCCGCGCCCTCCCCAGCCCGCCCACTCCGCACAGCGCCCTCGCTTCCAGATCGGGGTCACCTCGTGCAACGCCCTGGCTTCCAGGTGGGGGTCACCTCGTGCACCACGCGCGCTTCCCAATGGGGACACTGAGGCACAGAGCGGCCAGGCTCGCAAACCGGACGACGGGGACCCCACGGTGCCTCCCGCTGCGCTCTTGCCTCCTCTTTCGGATCCTCACTGTCCCTCCACTCCCGCCTCCCACGATTGCCCTGGCTCCGACCCCCACCCGGTCACCGCGTATAGCCCTTTCCGCCCCTCGTGGTCTTCCCCACCCCCACCCAGCAACCCTTCCTTCCTCCCGGCGTCCTCTAAGCCAGACTGCGCCGTCAAGTGGGGCGGTGAACTTCCCTGGGCCGCGCGGGGCTAGGGGAGCGCGGCTCAGACGGCGGGGCCGGTGGGGCTGGCAGCGCCGCGAGGGGGCTGCGGGCTCAGGCGGAAGGGACCCCCTGGGAGCCACGTGCGGCCCGGGCTCGGCGACCCAGAGAGCCTGGAGTGGGCGGGGGCGGGAAGCCGTTGCTCAGGGACCGCTCCAGGCTGGAGGCCATTAGCTGGGGCTCCGCTCCTTCCCGCTGCCCCCAAGGGCGTCTGCGCTAGACGGGGACCCCGGGAGGGTGGCAGGGCAGGCGCCTCTCCTCCTGGATCGCCCTGGGAGTTGACTCGGCATGGCTAGAGCATCCCACACCCGGGGCCCGGGTGCGGCGACAATGTGCCAGCCACGCGGGACTTCGGTGGGCAAAGCGAGGGCGCGTACCCCCAGCAGATGCCCACCGGTGTCTTCTCTTTTTTTCCTTCCTGCCCTGGCCCCGCGGCCCTCTCGTGCGCTCCAGGAGCCGGCGACCTGACGGGCGACCCCATCGGGTACGTGACGGGCGTGCTGGCGGTGCTGGTGCACGCTGCCTACCTGGTGCTCATCCAGAAGGCGAGCGCCGACACCGAGCACGGGCCGCTCACCGCGCAGTACGTCATCGCGGTCTCCGCCACCCCGCTGCTCATCGTCTTCTCCTTCGCCAGCACCGACTCCATCCACGCCTGGGCCTTCCCCGGCTGGAAGGACCCGGCCATGGTCTGCATCTTCGTGGCCTGCGTCCTGATCGGCTGCGCCATGAACTTCACCACGCTGCACTGCACCTACATCAACTCGGCGGTGACCACCAGCTTTGTGGGCGTGGTGAAGAGCATCGCCACCATCACCGTGGGCATGGTGGCCTTCAGCGACGTGGCGCCCACCTCCCTGTTCATAGCTGGTGTCGTGGTGAACACCCTGGGCTCCGTCATTTACTGTGTTGCCAAATTCATGGAGACAAGAAAGCAAAGCTCCTACGAGGACCTGGAGGCGCAGCCCGGGGGTGAGGGAGCGCAGCCAGATGGAGGCCAGCTGCCGTTCCTCCTGGAGGAGCTGCCCGGAGAGGGTGGGAATGGCGGCGCAGAAGCTGCGGAGGCGACAGGTGGCTCTGGTCAGCAGAGCGGGCCGGGGGCGAGGGACGGCCCCAGGGGAGGCCCGCTGGAGACCCGGAGCGCGCAGACCCCAGCCGGCGCTGAAGAAGCCAGCAAGAGGTCATTAAAGGATGCCTACCTCCAAGTGTGGAGATTGGTTAGGGGCACCAAGTATATGAAGAAGGATTATTTGATAGAAAATGAGGAGTTACCCAGCCCTTAAAGGGGAAGTGCATGTATGTCCATGTGTACATGCGCTCCTTTTCCATGTTGCAGACGCCAGGTCTTTTGATGAGGGGCTGCCCAGGTGTAGTCTTTGAGGAGAAGGGAAGGGAAGCAAAGAAAGAAGCTAAAGGGACTGATAGGAACAAAAAGAGCACCCCAGTGAATTATCTAGTGTGACCTTACCTGAGGCATCACAGAGGCAAAAGCACGTGAAGATCTTTAAAACAGGCAGTGGCTTCAGTTTCAGAATCCTGGCACATTGTTCCTTGTCTTTATGACCATAACCAAATATCTGCATGTACCACGGGACCCCCAAGCAACCCCCCTCCAAAGATGGAGAGTAGGAGTGATGACAGCACCGGATAAGCTCAGGAATTACATTCAGGGGACATTTTTGATGATGGCTGGAACTACAGTTTTGATCGACAGCTGGTAAAAGAGTATATTGTTGGAATGACATTGCATATAAATATGCTGAATTGATGTTTACTGTTAGAGTCATCTGAAATATTTATTCTAATTTTTCTTCCCTTTGCTTTTAAAATATGTGCTCTGTTACTCTATTATATGTTGGTAGAAAAATGTTAAAACCTGTTTTGAAAATAAGAGTTTTCAGCATTAATCGTAAAGTTTAACTTTTACTTTTATTAATTATGAAAATATTTCCAAGGTTGTCTTAGTTTATTGCTTTGTAATATTTATTAGGAAGGCCATAACCCTTTTAAACCACTTTTACAGGGTCCAATATTCTTCCAAACAAAAGCAGTGGTTGACATATAATGCAGTGTTTGACCCAACCAGGAGAAAGACTCTTGAAAAGCAACCCCTCTCCCAACTTGCACTGCTCATCCCAAACTACGCTACAGAAAGAGCAACAGCTATATTCACATTATGATATTTTTCTATATTAAATTTGCCAAAATAAAGTATGAGTCTGTTAAAAGATAACGTTGTTACAGGTTTGTCTGAGACACGTTTATGTCCTAGTGCTGCCATGTCACTGGTTTTGTCTGCAGTGTGTGGTGTGCAGTCGCTGGTACTATACACACAGCACTGGGAACTTCCTAAATAAACACGGCAGTGTGGCTTAAAACAAAAGCAATCGCAACAGCAAAAAATGCCCTCCTCTGCCGGTGAAGGCAACAAGGAAGACCAAGCACTGCCTCACTGTGAGGCGTGAGAGCCATGCCCGCCAGACTCCCATCAACGTGGAGTCTGAGATGTAATATGAAACACACGGCTTTGCGGAGCCAACCTCCCTCCCTGCCTGCCTTCTTTCCTTCCTTCCTATTCATGACAGCTTTGCCGTCATTTTAGTGTACATTTACTTCCTTAAATTTCTGCCCTATCACTTAAAATTGGAATCAGAGGCAAACCTCACAGGTGAGACAATCCAAAACCAATGATGCGGGTAAAACGGAAGTTGTCTGGGGGCAGGGAAGGGCCGAGGCCCCTTGGCCACCCCTTCCTGGAGGGTTTCTCTGAGAGTGTGTGCTCCTGCCATTTGCCGCACTGCCAGCATGTTCCTGAGACTTGGTGGTAGCTGACTGTCATATTTGCATTTCCTTTCCGCAAATCCAAGCGAAACGACAGCAAAAGCAGAGGGTAAGCTCCAGCCGCATCAGTTTGGCCACACAGGCTGATGAGCCAGGGGACACTGTCGGTCAGGACTGGTCCTGAGTTACCGCTTTTCCCAGGCACCTGAGTGTTTTGCTAGGGGCCTTTCCCGGTGATTCAAGCTGTGGGAGCCCTCATAGGGCCACAGCTGGAGGTGGCTGGCTAGGGTTATAATGACTTTAAAAATAAGCATGAGTGTGAACGTTGGCACACCACAGGGCGCCGTCCCGCTGCAAGCCTGTGAAGCTGAGGAGAATGAAAGGCAGCAAAGGGGAACACAGTGTGTTTTTGCTGTTGTTAATGCCACTCTCAGATCAGTGGAAAGGGTGATAGCTTTTCACTGCAGACAATCCCTTTTGGTTAAAAACATTAGTTTGTTTTTATTGCAAAAAGATGAACTGTGTCCTACCAACAAGCTTGTAGAGGCCCCTATGTTCAGAAGATGGAGGGGGTGCGATAGGATAAGATAGGAGAAGCAAAATCCAGCAAGATCAAAAGTGGAGGTTCTGTCACATGCATTGATTTGGGCAAAGCTTGGAGGTCTCTACAGGGAGCAAGGAAGAGAGTCCAGGGCAGGGCAGGTGGTGTCTCGGCACCTGGGCGCCAAGCAGAAGGTATGAGCAGGTGCTGGGCATGGCTGGATTCCTGGCTTCTAATCCTTGCTTCCACCCTTCGTTGGCACCTGAGCCTGTCTACAGACGCAATCCACCCTGACCCCTGGGCTCGGGTAAGGCAGCTTCTGAGGAGCTCCAGGACCTCACTGTGGGCAGGACGTCGCTGGAAGTCACCGTGGTTGCTTGACAGACTGATTCTCTGTGCCATATTTTTGACAACTCGGATTCTCCCTTAATTCTGAGATTAAGCTCCCACCACATACCAGTAGGGTGTTTGGTCCCTGCCTTGGTGACCTGTTCTGCATCAGTTTCTGAGGATGGAGGCCCTGCCTCACGCTCACCTTTCGCTTCCCAGCTGGACTCTGTCTTTAAAACGCAGCTGGACTATGAGAGTCAGCTTCTCACTGCTGGTAACTCCCTCCAAAGGAGGTCCCAGGCAATCAGAGACACACAGGGGCAATGAGGGCCCAGACCTGGGCTGGCGAGAGGGTGTGCATGTGTTGCTGTGAGCTGCTGAGCAGAGCTGAAGCCGTGGCCTAAACTCCAGCAAGGCCAGCAGGCCTACAGAAGCAGTCACGAGTTGTCAGAGAGCCTGTGGGTTTAATAGCAATACCACAGGAAGACTAAACTGGGTGAAAGATACCAGTCCAGAGCTGGCCAAAGACTTTTGCATTTCAGTTTGAGAAGTTTCTATTGACCTGTCTTCAAGCTCACTGATAAATTCTTCAGCCATGTCCTGTCGACAAATGAGCACATCAAAGGCATTCTTCATTTCTTAGTGGTTCTGATTTCTAGCACTTCCTTTTGGTTCTTTGTTAGAGCTTCCATCTCTTCACTTACATACCCATCTGTTCTTACGTGTTGTCTACTTTTTCATTAGTACTCTTAGCATATTAATCATAGTTATTTTAAGTTCCCTACCTGATAATTCCTAAATCTAGTCTGGCTCTGCTGCTTGCTTTGTTTCTTTAGATGTGCTTTTTTCCTGCTATTTAGCATGCCTTATAATTTTTTATTATTGTTGAAACCAGACATGATATATTGGATAATAGGAAGTAAGGTAAGTGGACCTTTAGTGTGAAGTTTCATGTTAATCTGGCTGAAAATTGGACTGTGTTTAATGTTTGCTGGAGCCGTAAGTGTCAGAAGTTTCCAATTCCTCTAGTGCCTTGTTTATGTCTCCTCTGTGACTATGGGCTTCCCTAAGGACTCCTCCTCAGATAGAGTCTGTGACGTGCAGCTCTTCCAGCTGTAACCTACTGTTGCATTGGTGTGATAAGGCGTAGGGGCCGGGGAACATTCTTTAATCTTCCAACTAAGCTCCAGTCTTTCAGTGGGCCTGTGTCTCTGGGCTGTGACCTTGGCAAGTGTTTGCTAGTTGTTATTTTTTTTTTTTCTTCCCCTTTGGTGAGACAGGAAGGGGAGAGGGGCTGGAGTGTGAGAAATGGCCTTCCCCCAGGTGGGACTAGGCTCTGATGAGTCTTTGCCCCTGGAGGGTGGGCCTTGGCTATGGAGAATGCTCTGGGCTTATTTCACAAGGGTTACTTTTCCCCGCCCCCCACCAGAGTCCCAAGGGGATGTTCCTCGGTTGCTCACTACCTGCTGGGGTTCCTAGAGGTCAAACCCAGGAAAGTGTGCCCCTCCCCAAGTCAGCAGCCCCAGCAGCTTTTCATTTTTGCCATGGTCCATATTCAACCTCCAGAAGTTTGCCAAAATGACCAATGTGTCTTGGCTCCAATAGCTTTGGCTCCAGGTGAGCAGCTCCGTATTCACCTGACTCTCCAGGTTTCGGGGTGCCAGTTTGCCTGGCCACCCCAGTTCTCTGATGTGTCCAAGAAAATAATGTCCTCCTCCACCTTCTATGACCACAGAGAGTCCAGGCCATCATGCGATTCTGAGGATGCACTGAACATGCTCAGTGCTGCTGGTTATTTCCTGCTCTGTGTTGTCATTCTGAGCACTTTTGTTGAAAAAACAGATTTACTGAAATATAATTTACATACCATAAAATTCCCATATTTTCTGTGTACAATTCAGTGGTTTTTAGTATGTTTACAGAGTTCCACAACCATCACCACTATCTAATTTTAGAACAATTTCATTACCTCCAAAAGAAACCTCAATAACCATTAGCATCATTCCCCATTTCTCCCCTGCCCCCTCCCCCAGCCCCGGTTACCACTAATCTACTTCCTGTCTCTCGGGATTTGCCTCTTGTGGCCTGCTCGCTTCTTGCTGTCCTGAAGTTACTTTTTCAGAATGTTCTCTGTAAGCTATTCCTGCACTCCCATTTTAACCCAAGGTTTTGCTAATACAAACTGATATTGGAATGCAATTGACAACATTTACTGAACGCTCGAAGCTACCTGTCAAAGGGCATTTCAGTGCAGGAAAGGAAAACTTGAAGCCCACGTCAGAGTCCAGCTCTGGCATCTCTGCGGGACCCTCTCTCTTGGCCTCTCGCGCTGTGAGCAGTGACTTTCCCTGGAGTCAGCCTTACCCTACATTCAAGCACCCAGCCCCGCCCTTGGTCAATACTCTTCTTGAGAAATAGCCAGAAGAGCGGCGACAGCGATCCCTGGAACAAAAGAGCCTCCATTCTCTGTGATGAGTTCTGCGCCGCTTCCTACAAGATGGAAAACCCACAGCTATTCAACCACCACCCCCGTTTCTGTCCCATTTCACTGAATTCATGCAGAAAGTTTATCTGGAGCATTTCATAACTAAGGCAAAGCTGGTTGGCTGCCCACCTGTCCTTCCCTCCCCTTGCTTTCTTCCTGCACACAGAACTCTGAAGTTACCTGGAAACAAGGAGCAATGTGACGGAAAGGTGGGCCAGGCCCCAGGGAGTGCATGGGCATTTTTTGAAACCAACTACAGCCCATATTTCTTTGCCAATGATGGGTTTAGAGGTGAGTCTCCGGCCCGGCCTAACAAATGGGATGGATGGGTACGCGTGCCAGGAGAGGCTGTGGAGAAGTGCTTCTCTATGATGAAAGACGCTCAAGAAGAAACTCCTTTCAGGCTGCCTTTGTGTGCAGGTGGGGAGGCCGAGATGTCTGAAACTACCGGTCTTCTCACAGTCGTGAGTGGGCAATGTTGGGGTAAATGGCAGCAGGCTGAGGGCAGCAAGCAGGACCAGGGAAAAAGCCCAGTTCCCCGATGCCTGCAACTGCCTATGTCCAGACCCAGTGTTATGTCACAGTGAATGCCTACTTTAAAGTCCCTTCTGGGTGGGTGTTCTTTTTCTTTCAAGCAAAATTTTCCCAACTGATATCATTTAAATGTTATAATTTATTTAGCTTCAAAACGAAAATACACTTGAAAAACAAAACAGTTTTTTTCCACTGCAACACCAGCTTTCATCCATCCATCCATCCATTCATCCATCTATCCACCCATGATTTATTTGTTAATTCAACAACCATTTATTAAGTATATGCTACATACCAATTTGTGAAGAACCTGTTTTTCCCTTACAATTTTTTACAGTAAATATAATTAGTTCTTTTATATACTTGAAAGATTACTTCCAAAAGGGCTAGTTTGATGACAAACATTCAGTCTTTGAAAGGGCAATAAAAATGCTTACATTTTTCTTCTGAATTTTATCCAAATTACTAAGCTGGACAATTTTCCTATATTCACCAATAGTTTAAAAAGGACCCAGAAACCCTATACCAATGGGCAAAAGATATCAGAATGTCTCTAGCACAGGAAATTGAGTGGCTTGTACACATGTGAAAGGATGTCCCTGCCCTCATTTATAATAGGAGAAAAGTAAATTAACCTGCAATAAGAACACCTGTGTCCACGAGGCTGCGGGGACGCGACACTCTCACAGATGGCTCACACGGGGCACCTTGGTTGGATATCACTAAGGAAAACAACTGGCAAGAAAGAACACACCAATTATTGACCCAGCAATTCATTCTAGGAACTCATCCTAGAACTATAATTGCACATGGACAAAACAATATATATGTAAGCTGGAAGCACTGTTCGCCATACCCCAAATTACCAAATCCTGAATGTCTACTAAAGGGTCCTGGCTAAATACTCGATAGTACAGCCTCACACTGAATACCTGCTGCCGTTTAAAAGCATGAGGCACAATTCTGTTTGGAGATGATCTTCAGAACGTGTTAAGGAAAAGTGCATATGACCGAAAACCGCATCGCGTTTGCTCGGGTGTGTGTGAAAAAAGGGACGCTGTGCTTGCATATTCACACAGTGTCTCCGGAAGACCGAACAAGAAATTGGCACCAAGCATTGTCCCCGGGGAGGGGAACTGGGTGGTGGCGATACAGGGGTGTGTGATGTATCACTTTGTACCTTTTGGAGTTTGTATCCTGTGAATAATCTATTCAGAATCAAAAGAGTAATTTTGAAAGATGGTGACATTCCATCATGAGAAGAGAAGAGCCTGCTTCTCTCCCAGAGTCCCCTTTCCAGGGGTTCTTGATTAATACTAGTGCTTGTTTGTTGCTGTTGAGGACGATCATGACAACCCGTGAATAAACACGCCCCCTCCCCGCCAAGCAGAGGGGATAAATAAAGCACATTTCTAGAAGATAAAGCAAAATTTGTGACTGTGCTCTATAAAACTGTGTTTTAGACAAATACGTCTGGTGGGATCTGCAGCTGGCCCTGGCACTCCTCCTCCCTTCAGGCTTCTGCTGAGCTGCGGCCACGTGACTAAGCTCAGCTGTGGAATGTGTGGAAGGCACGCGGGCATATCACCTGTTTGAAAGAAACCTGCGTGTCCTTTACTTCCTCTTTCCAATCCCACTGGCCAGGCTGTGCATGTGGTCCTGACCCAGCCAGGACCCTCCGACAAGGACCAAGCACTAGGGGGTGGCAGAGCAGGCGCCAGAGAAAACCGGGGTCTGGACCATGCTGTGGGTGGGGCAGGGCTCTCTGCCCTTACCTTCCACCCCTACTTTTGGACTATGGGAGAGCACTGTATACTGGAATCAGGTGAGCTTTAACAGTTAGGGTTAGTTTCTGGTTCTTGGGGCTGCCGTAATAAAGTACCACGAACAACAGAAAGTTAATCTCTCCCAGTTCTGGAGACCAGAAGTCCAAGATCAAGGTGTCGCAGGGCTGTGTGTCTTTGAAGCCTGTAGGGGAGGAGCGTTCCTCGCCCTTCTCGTTTCTGGGGTGACCGGCAATCCTTGGCTTTCCTTGGCTTGCAGCTGCATCACCCTGTTTCTGCCCCGTCTTCACTTGGTCCTCTCTTCTGTGTCTCTTCCCCTCTGCTGATGAGAAACCCACCCCTACTGGATCAGGGCCCACCTACTCCAGCTTGGCCTCATCTTAACTAATTACATCTGCAAAAACCCTATTTCCAAAGAAGGTCACACTCATGAGACCAAAGGTTAGGACGTGAACATGTCTTTTGGGTGTTCTTTTTAGTTCAGCAGTTTAGCCAGTATCTAACCAGTACAGCCACCTCGCCTCTCACAACGGCAAATGCAGTGACTCTGAAAATCAGAAGAGATGGGCCTGAGGGTTTCGTCTTGCCCTCCTTCTTTCTACCCCTTCCCTCCCTCTTCCTGACCAATGTCCGGCTTGTAACCAGTAATGCCTCAAGAGTCCACACTCCTGTATCCTGCACATAATTTTAATTATGTGCAGAATTGCTGAAGGCATGTTATTGTATGTAAGGATAAGCTACTACTATTTACTATTTTTTCATTGACTTCATTAACAGGTGATAGAATTTTTTTCTGTTTTGTTGTGGTAACACATATATAACATATAACTTGCCATTTTTTACCATTTTTAAGAGTCCAGTTAAGTGACCTTAAAAACTTGTATAATGCTGTGCTACCATTACCACCATCCACTACTCAATCTTTTCCATCATCCCAAATGGAAACTCTGTACCCCCATTAAGCACAAACTCCCCATTCCCCTTCTCCCCCAGCCCAAGGTAAACTCTAATCCGCTTTCTCTATGAATCGTCCCATTCTAGACATTTCATATCCGACAGAGTTTTGATGAGTACAATATTTTATGGTATAACTCAAAAATTAGTATGCTTCATGGTTTACGGCAACAGAGAGTTAATTGAGTATAGAAGATATGTTCAAAAGAGCAAAAATAATTTTTCCCAAGCCATCTGAGTCATCTCTATTTGTCATTTATTCCTTTTATCTCACCACAGAAAAGATTTTAGAACATGAAAGCAAAAGGAGAGATAGCACAATTTTCTCATATCCCTCTCTCATTGTAAACTAATTTGGTAGATCTCAAAGGCTTGCAAGAAGGTAACAACGGATTAACCTCAGTGATGTGTTCTGAAAATAATCCATAAAATTAATTTGATGCAATAGAAGGAACAATTGCCTGCTAGCAAAGAGTATGCCTTGGTTTTGTCCCTCCATGTGATGTAATTCCAAATGTGTCTGATCCATCCTGCCTCCTGATCAGCCTTCTCCTTTGGTGAAATGGAAGAGAGTTTGTTTGTAATCATTTGGAGCCAAAACACCTGGCCGAAAGTTTTCAAAACACCAATCATCTTGATGTTTTTGTTACTTGATGCAGAATACCTAAATTTAGGGCTATCTGGATAGTGGACCATTTTCTTGCTTTTGGGTTGGCTCTTTGGCCTCATGCGGACATTACGTGTGTGTCCTTGTATTGAAGATCTCATAAGGAATGTCGGTCTTAGGGCTGGCTTTCCCTACAATTGCAGTGTGCATGGCTTAATATGGCACCACCAGTTGCAAAGCTCGGCTGTGTAGCAACCCTGCCTTGGATTAGTGGGAGTGATCTTAGGTCATGCCGGAAGCTTCACAGTCCTGGATGAGTGAGGGGTGCTTTCACACAGGTTGCCCAACTCTGCCGAGGGCTGCCATTCTTTCTCATTAGTAAGTGCTGTGCCTGTCACCCTTAAAGCAGTCCATAATAAGCAGCCTAGTCCAAATGGCTATTTCCCCGTTTTTCCTTAAGGAATAATGTTCAATTTTCAGATGAATCCAGTAGGCAAAGGGGGAAAATGTTTACACTTTGCAATTGACCTAGTGGTTGTCTTCCAAAATCTGTAATCTATTTCATAAACATTATTGCCAGCTTGGTAAACAACCATTTCTGCTGGCACTTACTGTCATTGCAATGGTATAAAAGGGAATTCGCTTTGCTTCGTATTACCTAAGCCTTCCAGAGTGCTGCTGGACTCACTGGATGGCACCAATTTTTTCATTTGATGAATGGCTTTGTAAGCAAATATGGCCGTTCCGTAATCGTATGGCGAGATGATCCTAGAAGGGAGCCAGTGGGTCAGACAGGACCCCTGCCAGAGGTAGGGTATCGTACTTCCCAGAGCCCAACACTATGCATGCAGCTTGGTCTAGTGCTCAATAAATATTTGTTGCGTGACTGACAAAAGAAATCAAAGTCATGAAATCGAAGTATAACTTCAGTTTTCGCGCTCAGTTGGAAGCTACGTGATTGTAAGCTCCTTTGAAGATGGCCTGCTAGTAAGTCTGATTTCCAGACAGGGCCATTCTTGGAAAATAAAATGCTCGATAAGGAATAGGCTGTGTCGTCTGTGCATAAAATGTCCAGAAGCAGTGTGGCCTGGTGCAGCCGGCTTGGAATGCCGCTCAGCCGGGAGAAGCACGCTTGCCCCGCGCTCCTGGAGCCCCCAGGCTCCTGGCATTCAGGTTTTAGGGGACTTATGCTGGCTCAATCTAATAAAAATGTTCAAAAAGGAACTTTTTTGTGTGTGGCTAGGACGCTTGTCTTGAAAAACAATGTAGGACATCATAATATAATAACAATTTAGCCAGGAAGAGTAGAAATAGGTCAGACAAAAAATTGAAGGGTGAAGTTGTCTGGCCTTTCTTTAATCTTCTGAACAGTGTTTGAAATCGCTCTTGGCAGATGAACAAATTTGTTCTGTATTTCAGAGTTAATATCTATGCGTGGAATTCTGTCATTCTTCTGGGGTTGGCGATCAATATAACTCATAAATCGCGAATGACTAGACGGAGTCCACTGAAGGCGTCCCCAGCAGAGCCCCACAGTTTATCCTGGGACATGGGTCATCACATCCACGTTTGGTCAGGGGCAGTTCTCACCAGAGCAGGGAGCAGTCAGCAAGTCGGTGCTGTATAACCTTAGCAGAGCTAGACAGTGTCTAGGGAAGAAGCAGCCAGAGGAGAGGGTAAGTGAGGAGAAAAGGACAGCAGGGGTTCGCTGGTATCCAAAGTAGACCAGTGGGCCTGATGACATCCAGGGTGTCTTCTAAAGGACCAGTGCTGCTAGGGCTGATGCTGCTAAGTCCCCTCCATGAGAACCACTGATTAAAAACCAACGCCAACCTGCAAATCAAGGCCACACTCAGATACCACTTCACACCCACTAGGTTGGCTATTAATTTAAAAATGGAAAACGAGTGTTAGCGAGGATGTGGAGAAATTGGGACACTCATGCACTGCTGGTGGGAATGTAAAGTGGTACAAGGGCTGAGGAAGACACTTTGGCAGTTCCTCAGAAAGCTAAGTATAGAGCTACCATATGACCTGGCAATCCCTCTACTAGGTACACACCCAAAAGATTTGAAAGCAGGGACTTGAACAGATATTTGCACATCAATGGTCATGATGGCATTACTCACAATTGCAAAAGATGGAAGCAACTCAAGTGTCCATCAACTGATGAATAGATAAACAAAATATGGTACATACACACAGTGGAATATTATTCACCCGTAAAAAGGAACGAAGTTCTGATACATGTGACAGCATACATGAACTTTGAAAACATCATGCTGAGTGAAAGAAGCCAGAAACAGAAAGGCAAATATTGTGTGATTCCACTCTTATGAAATATCTGTAATGAACAAATTCATTGAGAACAGAAAACAGCTAACAGGTTACGAGGTGGGGGAGGGAGGAACAGGGAGTTATTGTTTCGTGAGCACAGGGCTCCTGTTTGTGGTGATTGAAGGTTTTGGTGGTGGATGGTAGAGATGGTAGCACAACATGGTGACTAATTAATGCCACCGAACTGCCGCACAGGTTCGCCTTGCTCTGCGGAAGTATTCTAAAACCAGTTCCTTTAAATAGGCCGCCCCTGAGTTTGAAGAGCCGGGCCAGCTTCCTCAAGCCCCCGGGAAGTCCCTGCCTCAGCAAGCTTGGAGGACTCCCCCGCGTGGCACGTGGCTGTTTGTGTCTGCGTTTGTGTGCTCACTCAGTTGAGCTGCCTGGGAGCAGGGCTGGGGTTTGTTCGCCTTTGTATCCCTAATGATTATGATTTCCTGCACTCAGCCGGCATTTGGTAAGGACGTCTCCTCTTCTGCGTTTAAAATATGCTTTGCTTCATTAAAACGGTTTTTCTAAACCAAGCTAAATTTCAAAAACACATTCGTCATGAAAATCAAAGAAAGGCGAGCAGTGGATGGATTCACCAGCCCTTCCAGGCAAACCTTGGAAAACGGTGATGCGCCGTAAACCCTCCCTGAATTTCCCCCTATGGTGTTGCTGTCAAAAGGTTAAAAAACCAAATTATAGCACAGACATCTTGTTAATTCTTCTCTTTCTATTAAATTGGATAGTAATCTCTTGCTGGTAAATTATATTATCCTAAAACCTGGGCAAGATATTGTTATGTAAACTGGACAGTTAGAAACAAGCTATCAGCTTCAGGAACGGGAAGAGATCCTTGGGGAGCCTGGCAAAGCTGGACAAGGAAGTGCAGACGGGTCCAGCTACCGGAGGCGAGTGTCGCACGGCATTCTAGAAGGGGCCCGTTTGATGGGGCTGCTTCCACGGGGCTGAGGATGCGCTCAGTGCCCGCCAGCGCGTCTGACTGCTCTGGAGAAACAGTGAGAGCTGCTTACGTTGTGTGTGCCCTTTGCTCTCACCCTCAAGAGCTCTTACTTTCATTGACTCAATTTTGGGTTTTCTCCCAAAGCTGGAAGTACTCCATTTAAATCCCCAGATCTTTTAATTAACAGACATTCCTCAACCGATGGAGTTCCTCCTGATTGAACACTCTTAATATACAAGATAGAAGGACAATACACCCTGCAAGATAATTATTTAAATGAGGTGCTGAATACTTGTATTGAACAGACATCCTAATTAGCAAAACAGACATATGCATATTTTGCAGGTGAAATACTTAGTAATGCTATTATTCAAGATTTAGACCCACTGTCTTCTCTGAGAAGGTCAGTGAGGTCCACGTTGTTATTTACCTCCAGCCCTGAGAGCCTTTCTGGTTTCCTTCTATTCACATCACGCCTGTGGCTTGCTTAACTGGGGCACTGCACTTTGCTCAGAGAGTAATTTTCATTGTCAGATATGTAAAATGATGTTTTCTTGAGACTGTACAAATTGGTAGAGGTGAGAACAAGAGTGCAATCTCAAGTGTGCTGCAGAGAAGCGTTTAGCCTGTTTGTGATGGTTTTGTTAGCTGCTTGTGCGTCCTACCCTTTCTAAGCTGGATTGAAGTTGGTTATGGTCTTTATCCGAAGCTATTATTAGAATTATGAAAGGACAGGGGTTGATCTCTCTGAGTGATACTTGGCCTAATCAGATGGTTAACTTGTTTATGTTCTGCAAGAGTGGTTTAAATTTGAAAAAGAATCTGAACTGAGTTCACGTTACTACTAGGACAAGTCAAAACCAGGTGCTATAGTATATTCCTACATAAATAATATATTGATATGGTCTATTGGGCTTTTTCCCCCTTGACCAATCTCCCAGTTAACAAATATTTACCACCTGTTGTGTTGTGTAGGGCACTTTGGGCATAGGCACACAAACAAGGC
>JAQZBX010015417.1:0-37570 GCA_029593785.1 Cabassous unicinctus
AGATGTCTGGATGAAAATAACTATGACAGAGAAAAGTGTTCCACTTACTTCTTGAAGTACAAAAATTGCCGGAAATTCTGGGTAAGCCTAGCTTGCTTAGGTTATGTTACAACTCCAAACCTTAGGCTTGAAACAGAGGCCTAGTACTTAGAATCCAACCACAGTTGGCTGTAGGGAAACATGACTTTTTGAATTTATCCTAATGGATCCTTGAAAGTGCTTTTTGGTTGCCTCATCCTATTCCAGCGTTTAAGAATACTGGGAATATAGGTAGGTCTTCCTGGTATCTGGAGCCCTAAAACAATAACCTTGTTATAATTTTACTTTTCCTGGACATGAACAAAATACGTAACTTACCACACCATAACACATCATATTTGGCTTCCATTTCTACCTCTTGCCCTCCCACTGCCACTCGTAGTATTAAAACGGTCCCATTATTCTCGAGACATTGGTGCATAATTTCTGTTTGAGCACTGGATCCAGCTACTTTCTTTCCCTTTGCTAAATTGGCTGTTGGCTTTACTTAGCAATTATTCAGTAGCCTTTTTTGGTGGACTATATTCTTGGTCTTTTGTAGATACCGTCACAATTACAGTTAACAAACACCTTTGGAAATAATTGCTTCTATTTAATTATAAATAGTTTTGAAAGTATTTATCTGGAGTACTAGAATTAGAGGTGTGGTTTTTTTTTTTTTTGGTTTTTTTTTTTGAGAATCTCCTTTTTAATGAAGTAATAGCAAATTACTGACAAATGATTAGCATTTAATACATGACTTACTGGTTTGTTCTTGTTTTGTGTCTACACAGAATTCTATCATGACTCAGAGAAGACAGAATGGAGTGACACCATCTATGCCTACAGCAGCAGAAAGAAATGAAATCTTGGAAGCAATGGGAAAAATGCCCTATTGAATTTTGCATTAAAATTGGTTATATAATTTAAAAGCAGATGAATATTTTGAATAAATGCTGTAATATTTTAAGGTCTTACACACATAGGTCTTAAATTCTACAAGGAGGGATAAAGTTATGTTAGTATGGTGTACTTGCATTTGCTCTGAATGCTATGACAATGGTATGTCACTGCTGGCTGTTCTCTGCCACTGAGTTTACATTACTTCCTGAAGGTAAGGTAGTGTTAGAAAAGGCTAAATGAGGAGTTGAGCTTTTCTGCTGGGTCTTGAAAGAAAAGTAAAATTTGGACAACTGAATGCTTACTGGGAGTGGGAGAGAGGCCGTTTTTCCAAGGAAGGGAAATAAGGTGAGCAACATGATGGAAGGAAAGCTTGAACCAAGTTTGGAGAATAGTGTATAGACTGAGAGTTCGTTGGGTGGAAGAGTGGTGGAAGGGAAGACTGGAAAGGAAGATGTATGGTGGGCTTCAAATCCCAGGCTTATACCTAGAATCTGGATCCTTCAGAGAACTAAATCTCGCTTAACT
Source organism: Cabassous unicinctus (assembly GCA_029593785.1). Lineage (NCBI taxonomy): Eukaryota > Metazoa > Chordata > Mammalia > Cingulata > Chlamyphoridae > Cabassous > Cabassous unicinctus. The sequence continues at coordinate 1,447 of JAQZBX010015417.1, forward strand.
TTGTTTAAATAAGGTTAGTACATTGGTTAGGGGAGAAGCAAGGGGTTGGCAAGGTTGTCTTAAATGGCACGCAAAAGAACGGATTTTTAAAATTTTCTTTAAGGAGAGGCTTAAAGAATTCTATGACTAAACTCCATAAACATTGGGCAACCTTCTAAAGCTGCAGTATCAGCTCTTGAAGCATGGTAGTGGGGAACAAAGGAAAGTGAATCCCTTAGAAGTAGGGTTTCTGTTTGCAGGATGAGATGGGATATAGAAAGGAATGTTGTGGTGATTTATCAGGTAACTATAACACTGGCATGAAACTTGAGCTTGACTTCATTTTATGATGCATACTAAAACAAGTATATGAGACATTTCATTTAATAAAATTTAATGTATGCTAGGTCATCAATGAAGATAAATTATGGTATCCTTTCTATTCATCTGGACCTATTTATTTATTTATTTGAACCTGGGACCTCGCATGTGGGAAGCCAACGCTCAACCACTAAGCCACATCGGCTCCCCTGAGTTGGTTTCTTCATTTGTTTGCTTGTGGGTTTTTTGGTTTGTTTCTAGGAGGCACCAGGAACCGAACCTGGGACCTCCCGTGTAGAAAGCAGGTGCTCAACCGCTTGAGCCACATTCATTCCCTGGACCAATTCTTGCTGCTCTTGGATCAAGAGTATTATTTGACAACAAACTACCCCTCTCATTGATTTGAGATTAAAAACTCAACTCAGATGTTTTTAAGCCTGTCACAGGCTACCAGTGCAAAATACCAGAAATGGGTTGGCCCTTATATTGGGAATTTATTAGGGTAAGAGCTTACAGTTCTGAGGCTGTGAAGGGCATCATCAGAGATGCTGTCTCACCAAGGGTCAACTGCTGGCAATCCTCGTCTCCTGCTGTGTGGCAAGGCAAAATGGCGACTGGTCTCTGCCTTTTCCAGGCTCACTTTCTCCCTGAACTCAGTTGTGGGTGATCAGGCATATGGCTCATCTCTCCCCTCTCCTTCAGGCATCATTGCTTCAGCTTAGGCTGCTCCACTGATTCCAGTTTTCAGGCTTTCTCTTTCTCTGGCTGCAGGTGGTCCAGGAGCCCTCTCTTACATGACAGGGTAAAATAGCAGCTCTTCTCTCCTCTCCTCAGTTTATATTAAGACTCCAGTAGAGGATTAAGACCCACCCTGGGTCCTGCCATCTAATCAGAGGCCCTTAGCTGAAGCAGTCTAATCAAAAGATTCCTTAACAATATAATCAAAAGGCCCCACATACAATAGGTTTATATGCCCAGGAATGGCTTAGCTTATTAAGGGCATAATTTTCTGGAGAGTGGATGTAGCTCAAATGGTTGAGTGCCTAAAAATGTACAATTTAATGGGGTTTTTTTGTATGCTCACTGTCACAACTGTCACCACAATCCTAGAACTTTTTCATCACCCCAAAAAGAAACCTTGTGCCCATTAGTAGTCCTTCATTCCTGTCTAATATGCCTCTCCCCACAACACTTAGGCAACCACTAATCTACTTTCTGTTTATAGAATTTCCTATTCTGGACATTTATATAAATGGAATCTTAAAATATGGTCATTTGTGACTGACTTTTTTCACTTAGTCTAATGTTTTCAAGATTCATCTATTCTGAAGCATGTATCAGTACTTCATTTTTATTGCCAAATATTCAATTGTATGAATGTGTGACATTTACCCATTCATCAGTTAATGGACATTTGGATAGTTTACCCTTTGGGGTTATTATGAATAATGATGCTTCTTGAACATGTGTAAGTTTTTGTGTGGACATTCTTTTTGGGCATATGCCTATAAGTGGAATGTCTGGGTCATCTGGGCACTTGAGGAACTGCCAAATTTCCAAAGTGGTTGTGCCATTTTACTGTCCCACTGGCAGTGAGTTCTAATTTAGCCATCCTAGTGAGTGTAAAGTGGTATCTTGTGGTTTTGATTTGCATTTCCCTGATGACTAATAATGTGGAACATCTTTTCATGTGTTTATTGGCCATTTGTACACCTTAGGAGAAATGTTTCTTCAGATCCTTCACCCATTTTTAAAATTGGTTTATTTGTTTTTGTTATTGAGTTGTAAGAGTTCTTTATGTATACTAGATGCATGCCCCTTAGCAGATATAATGATTTCCAAAAATTTTCTCCCAGTCTCTGGGTTGCGTTTTCACTTTCTTGATGATGGCGTCCTTTGAAACACAAAAGTTTTTTATTTTGATGAAGTCTGATGTATCTCTTTTCCTCTGTTGTTGCTTTTGGTGTCATCTAGGAAACCATTTCCTAATCCAAGGCATGAAGATTTACACCTATGTTTTATTCTAAGTGTTTAATAGTTTTAACTCTTACATTTAGATCTTTGCTCCATTTTGAGTTAATTTTTGTGTATAGGGTAAGGTAGAAATCCAACTTCGTTCTTCTGCACATACCTATCCAGTTGTCCCAGCACCATTTGTTGAAAAAGACTATTCTTTCCCTCATTGAATTGTCTTGGCACACATCAATTGACCCTAAATGTGAAAGTTTCTTTCTGGACTCTCAATTCTATTCCATAGACCTATATGTGTGTCCTTATGCCAGCACCACACATTGTTGATTACCATAACTTTGTGGTAATGGAATAGCACTTTGATGTTTGGTTCATGTGTGTTTTCTATGAAGTGCTTTAAAAAAAAAAAAAAAAATCTGTGTCCCAGAATTCTTTAAAAACAAAGTGATGAGTGATGTGGAGATTAAAATCAAGAACATCATCAAACTTCACTTTCCCTCCAGCTGGTTTCCCCAAAACCTCCCTGTCCCCACCCTTTGGGTTCCCAGTTCCTTTCCTGGTGAATTTAGAATTCTATCAAATGCTTTTGATGACAAACTGTTTGGAGATTTTTGATCAATAAATCCTTAATATACATATATGATTACATAAATCATAAGGCTCCACCCAGGCAAAATGGTTCCATTCTAAATTTGTTTTCAGTAATTCCCTAATTCCTTGTTTACTTCTTTACTCCTGATAATTTCTGTATACTATTCTTAAAATCTGTTTTTTTTAAATCTCATTGCATCATTCTTGATCTTCATCAATGATAAATTTGCCACTTTTGTGCTTCGGCTTTGGGAGAGGTAAAGCTAATTAACTTGATAAATTAATTGTGTCAGGGTGTTAATGGGTGCTGTGAGAAATTTTGGAGTCAAGGCTTTGGTATCCACCATCTGTCAAAATATGTAGAAGGTAAATTCCTTTACAAGTGCATCACACTCTTTAGGAATCATCTCATTACAGACCCTCGTTTGGATGGGGGAAAGTGGTGCACTGTGTCCAGTGTGTGAAAGCGATTCTATTGAGAATCACTATCTGTAAGCTCCTGGAAAAATAAATGATATCATTCATGGTTATACTGGTATGCTTCTAGTGTGTAATAAATGGTCAACAAGTGTGTGTGTTTGGGAAGGGGGGAGTAGTTTTAAAATTTTAAGATGTTGAAAACATGTACGTTCAAACAGTGCAAAATGGTATATACAATTTATAATAGCCAATGTCAAGGGTTTTTAAGGTTTTACCATGCATATTCAAACATAGCTGTATATTTATTTGTTTTGCCAAAAGGAACATAGTACATGAGCTGTAGGGTAATGCAATTTGAAGCTGCATGTACCCCAGAAACACACCCATTCCTGTGGGTGTAAACCCATTGTAAGTAGGACCTTCTGATGAGGTTACTTCAGTTAAGGTGTGTCTCACCTCATTTAGGTTGGTCTTAATCCTTTAACTGGAGTTCTTTATAAACAGAATAAATTTAGACAGAGCCGTGGACACAAGAAGCTGAAATCAACAAAATCCAGAAGAGAAGGAAGAGACCAGCAGATGCCACCATTTGCCTTGTCATGTGACAAAGGAACAAGGATTGCAAGGAGCTGGTCTTTGGGAAGAAAGCATCACCTTGATGATGCCTTGAGTTGGACATTTTCTTAGCCTCAAACTGTAAGCTAATAAATTCCCATTGGTTAAGCCACCCCATTTTCATGGTATCTGCTTTAAGCAGCCTAGGAAACTAAAAGAGGTAACTTTTTTTTTTTTTTTTTCAATTAGTGACAGAGTTTGGTATAATCACTAACGATTGTTAGTCTGCTACAGGGCTGCCAATGCAATATACCAGGAATGTATTGGTTCTTATAAAGGGAATTTATTTAGGGAAAGATCTTACAGTTTGGAGGCTATGAAATGTCCAAATCAAGGCACCATCAGAGATGCTTTCTCACCAAGGTCATCTGCTGGTAGATCCTGGAGTCCTACCACATGGCCAGGCAAGATGGCTGCTGATCTCTGCTGTTCCTGAAGTCCTCTCTCCCACATGGCAGGGTTAAAAATGGTGGTGGGTCTCTTTGTCTCTCAGTATTTCTCTTAACTTTAGCTGATCCTGGAGTCCTTTTTCACATGGCAGGGTAAAAATGGCAAACTCCCTTTCTCTGTGTCTGTTCTCTTTCTGTGTGTTTTCTCAGTTTATATAAGACTCAGCAAGAGGGCAGAGACCCAACCTGGGTGATGCCTCACTGACATAGTCCAATCAAAAGCCCTACAGTGATCTAATCAAGTGAATTAATCAAAGGTCCCTTAATTGAATCTAATCAAAAGACCCCATCTACACTGCATTTACAAGCACAGGAATGGGTTAGCTTAAGAACATAATTTTCTGGGATCCACAAAAGACAAACCAGGACAGTGATTGTAGATTTACAATATTTTTTCAGTGGCTGCAGTTTTACATTGTATGATACACCATTTTTAAACCAGTCTCCTATTTGATGGGTATGGTATTGTAAACAAGGTTGCAATGAGCATCTTTGTGCATGGGTACCCATGCCTGTTTTTATCTTTATGATACATTTCTGAGTTGAATTTCTGGGTTAACGATTTCTGCATTTAAAATTTTGTACTTGTTGACAAATTGCCCTTCAAAGAAGAGCACAACAATTTATACTCCCATTAATAAGGGCTGAGAGTGTTTCTTTCCACACACCTTCAGCCCCATTGGGTATTTTCACTCGCACCAATATGAGTGAAAAATGGGGAGGGTATGTTCCTTTCCTTTGCTGAACTTTTAGATCATTTGCCTTAATGATTTGAAGAACTCTTGGTATATAAAGTAAATTACCTCTTTGTCATATTTGTTCTGTATATTTTCTCAGTTTGTCTTTTAACTTTGTTTTTGACTTATTATTTCTGTGCAATGTTTTAAAATTTAATGTAATTAAAGGGATCAATCCTTTCATTCATAGTTTCTGGAGCTCAACAAATATTAAATGAATCCAAGTAAAGCTCAATTCTGTCCAAGAAATATTTGCCAAGTGCCTATAATGTGCAAAAGTACTAGACTAAACAATGCAGAGGCACATGAGTAAATAAGTCACCATCATGGCCCTCAAAGAACTGCATTATTCTACAAATGAGCAGCAGTAGGAATGAGAGCATACTTGCAAGTAGCATTAAGAAACATAAAGGAGCACATATACATAGCATATTTGGGGAGTAGCCTTTGGTGACTGAAGCCAGGGTATGCGAAGGGAGGTAGTGGGAGAAAAAAAATCTGGAAAGGTAGAATGGGTTCAGATTATGAAGGGCCTTGAATGCTGTGATTAGCACTTTGCACTTTATTCTGTACTAAGTGAAAGCTATGAAGGGTTTTGAGATGGAGTGTCAAATCCAGTTTGTGTTTACAAAATAATTCTGGAGGCATTGAGGCAGAGAGGTTATTGCAGTGAACCTGGATCACTGCAACTGTTTCTTAACTGTTTTCCCCACATCAGTTCAAGTTATTCTCTATATTACAGCCAGGCTGATCTTCCAAAATGCAAATGCTAAAATTCCCCTGCTTAAAATTCCCACTACTGGCCCATCGCCTCAGGATAATGTCCAAATTCTTTACCATGGTTTACAAGGTCCTCTAAGATCTGGGGAAATTTACGAAGGGAGCAGACTTAAAGAAGTTGAGTTGGATTTCGGTTTAGGACATTCAAGACCCAGCTCCTGCTCTCCAGGAACTTAAATGTCAGTGAGAGAGATGTGAAAATATCTAACTCTACAGCTAACATAAACAGTATCTTCCTGCCCATACTCACTGTATCCTGAATGCACCCTATTTTCCCAACTTGAATGGTGATTCTCCAACTTATCCAATTAAAATCTTATGTATCCTTTTAGATTCAACTTCCATGTGAGCTACCCGAAGCCTTTCTAGATACTAGTATCTAGTATCAGAATTAATCTCACCTCCTGTTCACCCTCCTCCCATCTCTACTGAGATATTCACTGTGCAAATCCTGGGTATCTGGGTACATAATTGGTTGTGGTAAAATTAGACAAATAAAGTCACCTTAAACACACACTTTGTTCACCTTCTGTTTTTATTATGAAGAGGAAGAATAAGAGAAATATGCCTTAAGCATCAAATGCTTTATTTGGAAAAGCAGACTAAAAGAGATAGGCTTGCTTTTTCAGTTATGAACAAAAAAACAATTTTCACTGACAGACTTCAATATTATGAGAGGTTCCTGTTGTTGTTTGTTGTCAGACAGCTCTTGACAGTGTTGAGACTTATTTGAAGAGTGAGATGTGGGTTCTGAAGCAGGCTGCCTCCCTGCCACATTCGGACTCCAGAACCCTGCTGTATTTCTGTCAGGGCTTCTTGGCACTTCCTCTGACAACAGAATGGTGCTAGTGCACAACAAAAAGCAGAGTCTGTTATGGAACAAGAGAGTCTTCTAGGAAGTTTCTTAAATGATATTTAAAAATCTGTACACCTACAAGAATTTTCACCAGCCTACAAAAGTTACTTAGGTCTGTGCACTCAACTTCTCTCCTCTTTTATCTCTACGTGTATTAGCCACAAATAAATATGCTTGGGACCAATTCCAATTCCTCTTACCAGTCGTGGAAGTTTCTAGAAGAAACTAAAAGAAATGAAGTTTCATTTCAAAGTATCACCCTTCAACCTTGGTGGGGTTAGAGGAAGGGGCAAATTTCAAAGAAGATCACGCAAGAGGAAGAGAAAGAAAATATTAGAGACTGATGAGATGCTGAGAGAAAAGAAGGGAGTAATAAAATGAGTGCAGGGTGCTGGCTCTAGATTGCAATGAGTACTTGTGGCAGTTTGATATTGTTTATGAATTCCAAAAATAGATATTGGATTGTGTTTGTAAACTGGTCTCTTCCTCTGGGCATATTGTATTGGATTCAGAGGTTTCACTCTTGATTAAATTAAGGCTTTGATTGGGCCACGTCAGTGGGATGTTGAGTTCCCACCCTCTTGGTGGGTGGGGACTCACAGATAAAATGACAAGGCAGCGGAGAAAGTTAGAGTTTTGATACTGGAGCCCCGGGAAGTAAACACACAGACAAGCAGATATGTTAGGAAGGAGAGAAGGCTCCATTAGACATGGCAGAGGCCTAAAGAAGGGAAATGAGCCATTAGCCTGATAGTCTACAGCCAGCCTTGTGAAGAGAGCAGAGTAGCTGAGCCCAGAGAGAAACAAGCCCCAGGAGAGAGATGAGACTTACCCCAGCCTACAGTTGATATTGGAAGAAGCTGGGACCACGGAGCCTTAAGAGGAAGAGGAAGCCTGACTCCTTGCAGATGTCACCTGCCATTTTGTGCCAACACGTGGCAACAGACTTTGGTGAGGGAAGTAACTTACACTTTATGACCTGGTAACTGTAAGCTTCTTCCCCAAATAAATACCCTTTATAAAAGCCAACCAATTTCTGGTATTTTGCATCAGCACCCCTTTGGCTAACTAATACAGTACTGAAGAATAAAAGATCGGTCACAATGAAAATACAATTTCCCATGAAATTTCCACAAAAAGCCTGCTCACTACAAAGAAGGTAAAAATAGAACATAATATGGGAAGAGCACTGTATTTTGAACTGAAACATCTGGACTTGAGTTCTGACTCTGCCACTTATTACTTATATGTTCTTGAGCACATTGCTTAATCTTTTAGAACCTTTCCTTCCATGAATTGTGAATTTAATAAAATGCCCTGACTATCCTATAGGTTGTTATGAGACCCAAAGTAGGTCTCACATGTCTTGTGGAAGTAAATATTATCAATCTGTAAGATGTGTCTATATAAATAAACACTGGACTTACTTGTAACAAGTGAAAGCCTCAACTGATCCCTGCTCAACTGGTAAAGCTATATCAACTAATCCAAGCTTCTCACTTGATTCCCTTCACACCACCCCATAAAAACAAACAAACAAACAAACAAACAATCTCTCTACCTCTGCTGGAAGAGGCTACCAAAAGCCCAATTGATTGTTGTTTCATTTCACTCCTTCACTCTTACAATTTCATCAAATGCTTTGGTCCAGAACATTCTCTCCTTATAATTTTCTTCTCACTCACACCCTGCCATTATTCTATTTCCGTCATGTATACCTGAAGCATCCAATAAGCAGGAACAAGTACAAAATAATTCATTTTGGGGGAGAAACTAGAAGTATTTACCAAGTTTCTCTGAAGAATCTTAATATTGTCGATGTTTGGGGTGCGGCAGGCATGAATAAAACTGACTGTTGGCTATACTGCCCCTCCACGAGAACTCTCTCCTTTCTCTTCTCTTCCAAAACTGCCAATATTCCCCTTAGAAAGCGCCTCAGATCTCCTCTTCCCACCCTGAAATCTCTGATTCTACCTTAAACTAGCTCTCTTCCTGAAGGAACTCTGCAGTCTCATATCAGCTTTCCTCTCACTCCTTTCCCTGTGCCTCAACACTAATAAGTCCAGCTCCAGTTGACAACGTGGAATACTGTTTGTGTCTATCATTTTGTCTCTGTATTGTATGTAGGTAGTGCCTGTCATTTCCCCCACTAAATTGCGAAAAACAGAGACCATTGTGCGACTTTACATTTGCACAGGACTTTATGGTTTTCAGAGCATTTTCACAAATATCACCACATTTCAAAGCCACTGAAGCCCTGTGAAGTCAGCATCCCTCCTGGTCTGCAGGTAAAAAACTGAGACTCATGCTGTTGAAATGGCTGGCCAGTTGGACACAGCAGCCATGTTGTGTCATCTGGACCCATACCTGTTTTCCTGTTGTGGACTACCTCCTCAGTGTCTTTCATTTTGTTTGTGGCTCCTAATTGTGACTATTAGTCAAATTGCTATTCATTTCACTGTTTAGTACTTATTGAATTTCTTTTTTGTGTGTGTGTATCATTTTATGATGATTATTATTAAAGAAGCTTTAAATTACATAAAAGTTACATAGAAAATATAGGGAATTCCCATATACCCCACCCTCTCCCACTCCCCCACATTTCCCCATTAAGAACATCTTTCATTAGTGTGGTACACTTGTTATTGATGAACAGATATTGAAGTATTACTACTAACCATGGTCTATAGCTTACATTATGGTTTACACTTTGCACCCCACAATTTTATAGGTTTTGACAAAATCCATGATGGCCTGTATCCATCATTGCATTGTCATGCAGAACAATTCCAATGTCCCAAAAATACCCCCTGTTACACCTTTCCTTCCCTCTCTTTCCCTTCAGAACCTCTGGTGACCAGTGCCTTTATATCAATGTTACAAGCTCTTCCATTACTAGAGTAATAATAAGTCTACTTTAGTCCATGGTTGCATTCCCCCCTTATGTTTGTTCATTCTTCAATCTTGAGGATTTGGGGATGGTGATGCCTGCTCTGCATCTGATTGAGAGGGGGCTTAGATCCCATGGGGCAGATGGGTGGAACTGTCTTGCTTGCAGTTGTAGATACTCTTTTTGGGGATGGGCATTGACCATGATGATTCTTTTGTTAGTTGTCCTGGGTGAGTCCGATGACCTGGAAAGTAGGTATTGGCTACAATTGTGTTGAGATTCAGGCCTCAACTGTTAGACTTAAGTCTCTGGGACATACATTTAATGGGTGTAGTGCTAATTATAGGTTCAAATAAATGGGGCAGAAGAACTATGTGTAGGAAAATTATAAATGAGCCTAACTCTGATACATTAAGGAGATGGGCTATCATATATTCCTAGGTTAGGCTCACCGACAGGGTGCTGATTTCCTAGGGTTTTCTGTCCTGCCTATAGTGTCTAATTGTCCCTAGAGCCCTCAGGAAACCCCCTGCTTGAGGCACTGTTTATTGTGGCAGTCGGTGAGAGCCTCCTAAAACGTGCATAAGTGTAACCTCTGGAATGACCTCCCAACTCACTTTGAAATCTCTTATCCATGAAAACTCATTTGTATTTAATATTTCCCCCTTTGGGTCAAGGCCTTTTTCCAAATGCATCTCTAGTTGGTGCTTGTTAACCAACACTCTTGACTAGATAACATTCTCCAACAGAGCTTTTGATAGACTCTAAGAAGTCTTTCACAATGTTTGATTTTCTGTGCCTTGCGAAAGCCCTGTCCCATCCTCTGCTATAGATGTAAGAGTGAGAGGTGACATTTGTGAGTGATGACACGGCTCTTTGTCATGAAAGAGCAAGGAAGAATAAGGCAAAAGACCTGGATGATCTGCAAAGTGGATTTTTCCACCCTGGATAATTAGGTTGGTTTTATTATTTTGTTCTACTGAAGAGTTTCGCTAAAGACTTGGGGAATTGTGGATCAGGGTGGGTGGGTTTTGAGTGTATAGTATGTATACTTGGCAACCGGAGTTCCATCTCATCTCTCTGTTTCTTTCATTTCAAATATATATGTCACCTTGCAGAACAGCATTCCAAACCCTTGACAGCCTCTGTATATAATTTACACCTTTGAAGAATGTTTTTCACAACTCTGATAGACTACATTTTTCTACCTCTTGGGAAAGCAAAACTAAACAACAGCAACGACAACAATAACCCAAAGCCAGACTGATTAATTCTTCTTGCAGCCCTGCTCAACTTAGGGTGGGCATCACAGCCTTATGACCATACACATTGAATGCAAATGTTAAGGACAGTGTTTGGGCCTGTTACCCATCTCTCTCTCTGTTTTAACCTCTTAGTTATTTGTTAGTTTTGGTGGGTGGGAGAGAAGATGTGAAGAGCTGAGGGCATGAGGTGTGGGCTGGGAGAGTGTGCAGTTGGTAGTTAAAGGTATGAATCCTGCTATTACACTGGCTAGATTTGTAACCCCACCCTACTTCTTTCTAACTGCCTGGCTTTGGATAAATTCCTGAGATGTCAAAGTCTCAACTTCTGCAACTGTAAAATGCCACCCTGCACCTCAGAGGGTCACTGAGGGGACATTGAGTAAGGCAACGTCTGTCTGTGAAAAGCTCTGTACAGTGACTGGATCACCGGAAGCACCCATACATGTTGTTTCTTAGGAGAAGGAAAAGTAAAAAGATGCTCATGAAATCACCCTCCAAGGAACAGGGTTTAAAAGTTTAACCACCTGGTAGCACAACATAATAAATGTACTAACAGCATGGAATTATGTACATGAATGTGGTTAAAATGGGGAAATTTTAGGTTGTATATATGTTACTAGAATAAAAATTAAAACCCAAAACATAGGACTGTCAACACAAACAGCAAATCCTGTCATAAATGATGGTTTACAGTAAATAGTACAATAGAGTTAATAGTACAGTTATAAAGATGTTCTTTCATGAATTGTAACAAATATACCACACCAATGCAAGGTGTTAATAATAGGGTGGTATAATGGAGCTCTGTGTATTTTTATGTATTTTATGCATGACTTTTCTGTAAACCTACAACTTCTCTAATATATATAAAAAAAAATCATCAGGGATCTTATACTTTGTTTTTTATTTGCTGGAATAATAGATCTATAAGACCTACCGTCAAATTGTTGAACTCCTTATACTCTCAAAATAGTCTTGAGTAAGAATTATTTGGTGCAGAGTGATTACAAAACTAATTATAGTTGTTTTGTTATCTGGGTATCTCTGAGGGAGTAGGCCAGCTGGATAAGATTGTGTATTTTGGCAACTCAATAATCTTCAAGATGGCAGTAACATATTTACAAAAATAGAGTATTATGTTAATTCTCTTGAATAGACCTTTCTCCTGACATGTTAAGGCTCTGTGGTTCTGAATACTTCTCCAAACAATAAAACAAAGGGTGGACTGGATTTACTTGGAAGGGTGAGAAATCAAGAGAGAGAATTCAGTATATAATGAAATTTGGGGTACCTTCAAGAATATAGGCCAAGGAAATAGGCATGTTTAGATTAAATAAAAGTACTGGACCGCAGGGAATGTGAGACCAAGGTAAAGAAAGAGAGTAGAAGAAAGCCATGGACCAAATTTAATTTCAAATTTTCTCCAGGTTTTGCACCTAGAGATGAGGAAAGCAAGCAAGGAAACAATTAGGGGTCAGCAGAGTATGCGTGATGCCCTGAGCATTGGAGAAGAATCTGTCTTCAGCATGTCATGCATTTGTGCAGCAAAGAGTTATGGAGCACCTACTGGGTGCTGCACTTTCCTAGGCACTTGAGAGTCACCCCTAAACAATATAGGCCAAGACCCTTGCCCTCATGGAGCTTAGATGATTGTGGGGAGGGATAGACAATTAAGGAACAGAATGAATGAACTAGATAGTATATTAGAAGATGGCAAGTTCTGTACACAAAAAGAACCAAAAGGCAGGAGAAGATGGTTGGAGTGGGTGCCTGGGAAGGTGGGCATCGAGGCATAAAGGAATGTGGGGGAGGGGAGGGAGTATGGTTGGGTTGAGTAGACCCCTCGGTGCTCAGGTAGAGCCAAGCTAGTTCCTCACCGTGGGTGGGGCCATCTCCCAAATGGGTGACTTTGTTTTTTCTGGACCTTTTCCTTTCTTTCTTTCTTTTTTTTTTGTAGGTACCGGGGATTGAACCTGGGACCTTCTACACTGGAAGCATGCACTCAACCACTGAGCCACATTCGCTCCCAATGACTTTGTTTTTGGCTATTCAATCAGACTTCTCTTTCCTCATGAACATCTCCTGGGTTTTAGAATGTGGGGATAAAAGAGATCAGATGAGTGAGTCTGTGAGAACAGGTGTAAGCATTTGAAGAACTTGGAAATCATATTTACTGAGGTAATGGAGATGCCCCAGTGAAGAATAGTGTCAAAGCTTTCCAGGGTTCAGGCAGCAAAAGACACAGGGAAGCCAGAACAATGAAGAAGTACAACACACTTTGAAATCGTGCGCATTAAAATTGGAGAGGGTAGGTGCTGTTTTCATCCTCGGGGAAAAACAAACAAACAAAAAGCTTTGCATGAAGTTCTTAGATTCAAAAACACTTTCAAATTTGAAGCCATTTCAAATCTCACTTTCTTGAAATAAAGCTGCCTCTGTAGAATGCTAAACATCTTTGAAGAAAAATCCTTTCCTGCAGGGGATTCTAAGCTCCTGAGTGAAAAATTCTGTTAGTTGTCTGCTGCTGATTGCCGCAAGCCCTCCCTTTTCTCCAGGATGTTGCATCGTGAACTCAAGAGTCAAGCTCTGAGCCGTGACCAGAGGGCTGGTATAAAATGATCCAGATACTCATTTGAGATTGCAGTCATGCAATCTCAGGTGAAAGGAAAAAACAGTTTTCCCCTTTTAGGAGACAGGCTGTCCATTGCCCTGGTAGCTGAAAGCCATCTCCAATTCGTAGAATAAAATTGTTTTATGCTATAAAACAATTCCATCCATCTGCCCCATGGGATCTACGCCCCCTTTCAATCAGAAACAGAGTGGGCATCACCATCCCCACATCCTCAAGATTGGGGAATGAACTAAAATAGACTTGTTATTATTCTATTCTATTCTATTATTCTATTATAGACTTATTATTATTCTAGTAATGAAAGAACTTGTATCATTGATATAAAGGCAGTGGCTACCAGAGGTTCTCAGGGGAGGGAGAGGGAAGAATAGGTGTAACATGGGGCATTTTCGGGTCTTTGGAATTGTCCTGCATGACATTGCAATGACGGATACAGGTCATCATACATTTTGTCATAACCTATAAAATTGTGCAGGGCAGAGTGTAAACTATAATGTAAACTATAGTTCATGGTCAGCAGCAATGCTTCAATATGTGTTCATTAATTGTAACAAATGTACTACACTAATGAAAGATGTTGTCAAAGTGGAAAAGTGTGGGAGGGGGAGGAAGTGAGGCATATGGGAATCCCCTATATTTTTTAGGTAACATTGATGTAATCTAAAGCTTCTCTAAAAATAAAAAATATGTATACATTTTTAATAGGGTATGCTATGCCAGAACACATTGTTGGGTGGACTTTCATCTCTCATTGGGGCAAACAAATCAAACAAGTCTAGGTCTCAAGAGGTAGATGGCCCCTTTCAGCCGTGGGGAGAAATTGTCATGATCTGACCTACTGCTGTAAATTTATGCCATAGTGGGGATACTGTTTTCCAATTCCCCTCTGGACTACAAAGCCTGTTCCAAAAGAAGTGCAGGTCCAACTCTGGCAAATTCCAAGTTACCCTAGGGCCACCCCCGGTGTAATATCAGCATTTTCCCCCAAACACCCCACATATTTATTGGAGGACCTGATATGGGGCAAGAGTTCTCTGAACCACTTAGCTGGGTAAACAGGGTCCCTCTCCTCTGGTGCCCCATGTTGGTGCTGGAAATCTTGCAAAATATTAAAATAATGTATCACTTCTCAGAATGTGCTGGAAGCAGGGACAGTTTCTCAGGATGAACATCCCAGAAGGAATGGAACAAAAGAAAGAAAATCACTTCCACGCTTTAGAGCACTAGAGTTCACCAGAGATAGCCACCCACACAGGCAGTTGCTCAAGTCAAAATATTTCACAATATTCCACCCAAATTAAAATAATGGAGACACTGCTAAGTGTTCTAGAAACTGTAGATAACCCAAAGAAGAGAGCCAGGAGCAGGTAAGCATCTGCTCTTAATTCCGACAGGGAAACAGAATAAATAAGCGAAAAACAGGTTCCTGATTTATTACGTGTTGGGGATGCAGAAGCTTTTCTGGGCAGCAGAAAGGGGAATACAAGGAGGCATAAGGGACAAGTGTAAGCAGGAGTAAGATGGAGCCCAGGGCACAGGAGCATATTTAATTTGAATGTGAACCTAAACATTTTTACGGAGATCGTCAGAGATTGTTGGCCTCTCTATCTAACTCTGCTACAAGTTGCAATCGTTCCATATTGTACAAAGGAGGAAATGTATCATGGAGTTGTGTTTTTCCCCTTTGGTTTTCCTTGCTTCAGTGAAAAATGTTAATAAGAAAAAGTTTACTCTGCGGCTTATTCTAAACAAATTTGATTCGGCATCCAGGTATTATTTTTGTTCGATCGGCCAATTGAAGTACTTATTTTTAAAAGTGTATTTTTGACTTTAAACACTTAAATCCATTGTGGTTTATCAAGTCAATATATATTTTGGCGCATGGACAGCTCTGAGAAGGCCTGGTAAAATTCCTTAAAGGAGTCTGTGAGGAGCTACAGCAGCAGAAGCACAGTCTCCCTGTTTTCAGAGATTATGGATCTGTATCCCGACCACCATTTAAAAGCATATTCTGAAATGGATTACACCTCCTAGAGGAGAGCAAACTTCAGGCACCAATGCGGTAAATTTGCCAACCAAACAGTAAATCGTTTTTCAGTTAGTACAAACAAAATCCAAGAACTTGTGTTTGTGTGGGTGAGCGAGCTCACATTTGGAAATAAGGACAGTTTAAATTTGTACCATGATTTCAATGACACCTCAGTCCAAGTTTTTCTCATCTGATCTCCAGTAAAACCTCAGAAGACAGACAGGGTAGGTACCAAGGTTCCTATTTTCACAGATGGGGAAACTAAGATTCCAAAATACTCAGTCATGGCCCAAGGCCATGCTATTCCATCCCAGATAGTAGATGGGAAGTATTTAACAAGTTTTGTTTTATTGTTTTTTTAATATTTTTTAATTTTAAAAGTTTTATTAGGAGGTACCAGGGATTGAACTCAAGACCTCATACATGGAAAGCAGGCGCTCAACCACTGAGCTACACCCACTCCCCTGGTTTTGTTTTAATTTCAAATCCAGTACACATCTATTATATAATATTGCCTCTTGAAAATAAATTGACTTCAGGTAAATACATTAAGGTTCGTAATAATTGGACAGCAAAAAATTTTATATTAGAAATATTGGCAGGAATTGTTGTTTTTATTATTATCCCAACTCTTCAAGTAGTACAGGAAAGATTTTTCATAAATCAAACAGAACAGCTCAGGAGGGAAAACATGTTTCCCCCTCTAGAATATTACTGGATGCTGTGCACTCCTAGTTCATCCAGAACATTCTTTCAAAGGCCCTTGCACTCTTCATAGAAGATGGTTATTTATAATGAGCTCCAGTCAGCGATGGAAACAGTCATTCTGCCAAGAACATTTTTCAGAGATATTCCACAGTTAATAATTATAAGTTGTGTCCCAAATAGAGCAATATTACCACCACAACTGCTGCTGCTACTGCTATTACTATTATAAAAACAATAATGAAAAATTTTGGATGCTTACTATGCACCAAGCAAAGCGGCTTTTCTTTTTCAATTAATTCTCACGATAAACCTTATCCTCATTTGATAAAGTTTAGGAAGAAAAACCTGCCACTTGAGGTTAAAACCTTTGCCCATAGTCACATACCTAAATATGTTATTGTCTTAGTTTGCTAAAAGCTGCCAATGCAAAATACCAGAAATGGGTTGGCTTTTATAATGGGAACTTATTAAGATCAAAGCCTCAGTTCTGAGGCTATGAAAATATCCAAATTAAGGCATCATCAGAGACGCTGCCTCACCAACAGTCAGCTGCTTGTGCTCCTGGACTCCTGCCACATGGCAAGACACATGGCGGCTGGTCCCTGCCAAGGTCTTTGCTTTCCCCTCCAGGCTCACTTTCTCCCAAGCTCAACTGTGGGTGATCAGGCACATGGTTGGTCTTCTCTCCTCTCCTCCAGGACTCATGGCTTCAGCTTTGGGCTGCTCTGCTGATTCTGGCCGCTGGCCTCTCTCTCATTCTCTGAGAGTTACTCTGTCTTTCTGTGGCTGCAGATGACCCTGGAGTCCTCTCTCACATGGCAGGGTAAAATGGCAGCTCTCTTTCTCGGTGTGACTCTGCATGTTTATCTTGTTTATAAAGGACTCCAGCAAGAGGGGCAAGCCCTATCCTACCCTGGATCAAGCCTCATGAAGTAGTCCCATCAAAGGCCTTTAACTGAAGCGCTATAATCAAAAGTTATCTAATCAAAAGGTACCTTAACTGAACTAATCAAAAGGCCTCATCCACAATGGGTTTACAGGCACAGGAGTGGGTCCACTTTAAGAACAGGATTGTCTGGAGTTTACAGAAGACTCAGACCAGGACAGTTACGGTCCCAGGATTTTAACCCTGGCAAAAAAATTCCCGAAACCACAGGCCTATATGTTATGTGATGTTGCCTTCCCAGTACATACTTATAATAATATTAGCTAAAATATATTGATTGCTTATTATCAAACTTACCAATTTGTTTTTTTACAAATGAAACAAATGAGATATGGAGAGGTTGAGTGGCTTGCCCAAGCTTATACAGTCAGTAAGTTAAAAAATAGGGATTCATATTCAATTGATCAGATTCCCCCAAAGGGAAATCGAACCCCATGATGATACCACTTTCCCTTTCTTTGAATGATCTCACCAATTAAATTGTAGGTCCAGATTCTCTAGAATGAGGGCCACAGACCTTGTGTCCTTCTAAGTCCAAATGTTTGCATTCTTAACCTTTGAAATGACAAGGCATTACTCTCGTTTCACCAGCATATTATGGATGTCAAAATGCTTGAGAGCATTGGCAAGACTTAGAGTCCATGACAAAAACTTCCAAATGATTAGCAAGGTTTTTGTTGACAGTGGAGAAGCCTCCTGGGACCTTGAGAGTCAAAGACTTACATTCTTGTTTATCTCTAAGATTATTTGAACCTGCTAGAAGAATTTGTACCCATTTTCATGAAAAAAAAAAAAAAAGCAAGGGCCCTAGTGCTATCTCCTTGGATCCCAAGACTTTGGAGAGAGTGGTCCCTCCACAGGGCAGGAGAATGGCAAAAGCTGAGCAGAGTCAGAAGGTGTTCAGGGTGATGTACTACAAGGACAGTACAAGGCATGAAAACAAGTTCCTTCTTCTCCAGTCACATGGTAAAATGGAAATCGCTGTCACCACATCTAGCCGAAAGGCAGTGTTTCCAATAGCTTTAATGAAGGGAAGTATGTTCTGTCATTGGGGTATCCCTTAACTGTACCTTCTTATCTTCTATTCTGCCAAATCCAGAGAAGGGTACAAGGAACATGCTCTTGAATGTTGCTATAAATGGGTTGGCTTTTTTCTTTGATCTATTAGTTTGAATTCAGTACATGGATGAGGTGCTGTAATACAATGATTTTCTAGTTTTGCAAATTTCTAGAGGACACTTTGATGGAGATAACAGCTCCTGGAGAAATATGTAGCCCTGTTCTCTTAATAGCACTGTAAAAAAAAAAAAAAAGAACACTAGGTCCACTTTCACTTTTGAGGGGATCTGAAAGAGAGGGGATGCAGTGGGTGTCCCTCTTGGACCCCATCCCACCATCCCAGGGTGGTGAAATAACTCAAATACTGCAAAAGAGCTCTTCAGACATGATTTCACTAAACTGTCCATGGACAGGGATTCTGTGTCTGAATCAAGGCCAGAAGTTCAATATGGCCATGCTTTAGCCACAGCACCTGAGACCAGCCTATCACTACTTGGTTTAAAGCCTTTGTTGGATGAGGCCACATGGCAGTGAAAAGAATGCTCAGCCATCCTTGGGAATGGGTTCCCTTTGCCATTCTGTGTTACCTCTGACAAGTCACTCTAACCACCCAGCCTTTAATTTCTTTATGTACTCATCAAAAGCCTGGACTTGCTCATCAACGTTTCCCTTCTCATCCTGAAAGGCTCTGATCTCTGGTCTTGACTCTTCAACCACACTTAGAGAACCATTGCTCTAGTAACCTAAAATTCTGATTGGACATTACTTCCTAAGCTACTGAAAGTATAAAGGAAGAGAAGCTTACTCATTGCCAGTGCTCTGTGACAGAGGTTTTTAATTACAGCATTTTGAGATGCGTCATCCATAGCCAACTCTTTTATTAAGTTATTTATTGTCTCATTTTACAATGACCAGTCTCTTATTACCTAATACTATTCCACCAGTTTGTATGAGGAGCATCTTATTTTTCTGTCCTCTAAATCTAATCCCCAAAATAAACTTATTACATTCCTGATCATCTCACAGCCTCTTGTCTTTCAAAAGATTTTCTCCTCCTGATTTTCTTTTTTTACCTGATTGTTTCTACTTTTCCAGGCTATAGGATCATAGAATCATAGACTTTCAGAACTAAAGGTGATTTTAGAAATTATTTGATTCCAATTCTGCTTTATTTAATTAAAAATTGAAAACTGAAAAGATTATACAATTTGTCAAATGTCAACAGCTGGTTAGACACAGAGTTACACTCACTATCATGAGCCTAACCCCCAATCTGTGGGGGATTTCTATAACCTCACAATTTCAGTGAAACCCAGGAGGCTTCTGGCTCCATCAGAGGGCAGAGCTCAGTCTGATGGGATTGAGAGATTTGGATTCAGCCACTTGGCCCCAGAAATGCCCAGATAGGGAGCCACAGTATAAGAGAGAATTGGGGTAGCCCCTCAAGAGATGGGTGGTAGTAAGTATGGAAGGAGGGAGAGTAAAGGTGGAGTTGGGGATATTTGGTCTACTTTTCAATTTGGCAGAAGGTGAACTCTAGGGATGAGAGAGAATAAAAGGGATTTTATCGAGATTAAACAATGTTGGGATGTTTTCAAAGGCTATATTCAGCCAGAGACTTCATAACGTATTTTACCCAAATCTCTACTTCTGTCATTTTTTTTTTTTTTTTTGAGAATGTAGTCAAAATTGTTAATTAATGCTTTACCTAAAAAGCAAATGACAGAGTGGTATTTTCACTATGCTTCATTTACTCATTCATTCAACAAATGGTTATCAGTCTATCATGGGTGCCAAACACAAAAGGCACATTTTAACTGCTGTAGTTGTTGTAGAGGTGGGGAGCCCAATCCAGGGGTAGGGTGGGGTAGAGTGGGGAGGAATGCGTGGACTGGCACACAATAACCATGGAAAAGATACCAAAGATGCCTGGTAACAAAGATGGGGAGGAAACGTGTAGAAATAGAAGTACTCACAGGATAGGGAAGTGGATTGTGGGTGATTTTCTTTCCTTTAAATATTTCTTGGCATGTTGTTTTATTAGTAAAAGAATAAAGTAAAAATTGCTTTATGGGATATTAACCTGGAATGACTTCTGGCTATCAATTTTTTTTTATGGACTGCTTTTTACTTTGAAATAAATCAAACTTCCGAAAAGTTGCAATAGTGTAAAGGACTTTCATATACATTTCACTGAGATACACCAACTGTTAGCATTTTGCTACCTTTGTGCATATAAATATATTTTTGAACTACTTGAGAGTACATTGCCCTTTACCCTGAAATACTTTAAGTGTATATTTACTAATAATAAAGACATTCACTTAATAGCCATGTACAATTACCAAAATCAGCAAATTTTACATTGCCACAGTAATTATATGATCTACAGACCTTATTAAAATTTCACTAACTATCCCAGTAATAACCTTTATAGCAATTTTTTTCCTCATCCAAGATCCAATCTGGGATCACATGTTGCATTTAGTCTTCATGTCTTTTTAGTTTCCTTTAATTTTGTTTCTCATCCTTTTCATGACTGACATTTTCAAAGAGTACAATCCATTTTTTTGAAGAATGTCCCTGAGTTTGGGCTTATTTGGGCTTTTCTCCTGATTAGATCCAGGTTATGCTTTTTTAACAGGAGCGTTATCTAAATGCTGTTGCATCCTTCTCAGTGCCGCGTATCAGGAGGTACATTATGTGGCTTATTAATATCTTGAATAATGTTAATTACTGGTGATATTAACTTTATGGTGAGACAACATACTTTAAATAGCGGACATTTTTGTTTTCCTCAACTGAAAGTTACTATGTCATTTTTAAAAAAAATTTTGGGATTATATTTTTTAATTAACATGGATTCACATTTAATCTGCATTGAAGTTAGACACACCTGCATAAGAAAGGGATGTGAACATAACTGCAGTGCCAGGGCAGGTTATAGCATAAAAATGCAGATTAGGGGAATTTTTCAAGTATAAGTAAAAGCTGACCTAAGCAGGAATAACTTGTTTTCAGCTTCTGCATACATAGAGTTTCTAGGGAGTCATTTGGATATGTATGCTTTTCACATCTGTTGACTAAATCAAAGAGCCAAATGTAAATTATAACATTTGGGGACATTATGTATTATATATTTGTAACATTCTTGAATGACTTACTTGGTCCCAATTAAAAACGAAAGGATTCAAAATGACGGTCCTATAGCATTTTAATCTATGGTGGATCACTTCAATGTTATTCCTATTTGTGGCTCAAAAGGAAAAGATCCTATTTCTTTAGATCAACAATGAGACATAATTAGGACTTATGGGTTTTTAGATGAAATATACTTTATTCATGTGAATCTATTTATAATTCTATGCAGTACCTGAAAGTTGATCCTAAAAGATGTTGATGGAATAACACTTGAATTTTCTGCATAAAAGCAATTGGGTCTCTGTGGCATCTTTGTATTTGCATCAATCTTGTCAAAATGCGATTTGCCGGGGGTGGTGTTAAGCGTGATGAAGGGGGTTTTATTTTAATTTAATTACATTGTCAGTCACAGCTGAGCCACTATGGGTTTAGAAAGAAAACTTAAATGATTGCTAAGAGTGGAGCTCACGATTCTTTACTGTGGGTGGAGAATGATTCCCTTTTGTAGTAAATCAGATTTACTAGTCACTCTACATTCCAAGAACAGCAGGACAGTGAGGGAAAGTGGATGGAAATAGAGTTTCAGGAACACGCATGCTCGCGGTTTAGATGGAACAATGAGGGGAGTGTGACTGGGATAACTCCTATTTCCGCTGTTGTGAACCCAAAGCTTTGGGAAGTTGTGTGGTTCAGCATGATGAAACTGCACAATGCCGCTCAAGGGTGAAAATGGCAGTGGCTCCATGCTGCCATCTGGTGGTTGACTGCTGCACTGCCTCCCCCAGTGAGTCCTAAGACCACTCTCCCTATGCCTTGGCTGGCCCAGTTGGGCCAAAACGCAAAATTGGCAAGTTTGTTTGTCCATTATGTGCCACAGGAACTTCTCTCTTCTTTAGGTGTTCTTATCTTCTTGCCTGTGTGGAATATGTCTACACTTTCCTTCAGAAAACTTAGGGCTCTGCGAGCTGTCTCTTTTTTTCTCCTATCAGTCCAACAACAGCCACTAACATTGAATGAGTCTTTCCTAGCTGCTAGGTTCACTAAGTGCTTTGGAAATATTATTTTATTGAATCCTTGGAAAAACCACATGGGGTAGAGATAATGATGATTCCATTTGACAGATGAGGAGACACAGCTAATAATGGTTGAACCTGTATTGATCCCAGCCCATCTTTCTACGGCCTGAACTCAATCACTACATCGCCTTCACACCTTTGTGTAAAATTGAATAAAATATTACCTATCACACAGAAATTTTGTTTGGTATTATTCATAATTGTGGAATGAAATGTATATCTCATATGAAAAGATGTCAAGCATTAAAGAGCAGTACTCAAAAGTATTTGGGGGATACAGGGACCTTTCACTAGTGCCTCTTAAAATCTGCTTGTAATTAAGGCAGCCAAGTTTGTGAGGTGGCTGAGCAAACCTAAAGAAAATGAAGAAAATGGAGCAACTTTAAAAATGTGAAGGTCAAATGAGCTAAAGTTCATGAATTAGCTTTGGATAATCTACACCAAAATTAATTGTTGTTTTATCAGTGATTGTGTCAATCAATATGTTAATATAATGATTCATAGATTTCTAGTTGATATTCACACAAGACCAATGTTATATATTCAGTAAAAGGGTAAGTACTCATTTTAGGAAGCATTTCATTTGAGCACAACTTCTCTTATTTGGAGAAGAAAAGCTCTGATTGATTTAGAAAAGATGATTTTCTAAAATGCTTGATAAATAAATGACATATTTTGTATTATTTCCTAGTATATACTTTAACCAAAAATAATAACCAATTGTCCCCCAATGGAAGCTCTGAACAACCAGCAAGCACTGGCAGAAATATGTTTCTCAAAACTCTAGAAAGCAGTTAAAGGACTGCAGTCACAAGCCAAGTGCCCAACCAAGGAAAAGGATACTTAAAAGTGGTAGGATCTTGTGGTGCCCTCCTGGCCCTACACCATACCTCATCAACTCAGCAAGGAGCTGGCCTGTGCTCCCAGAGAAGATTCCTGGTCCCAGCTCTAGAGGGAACAGAGAAACTCTCATGCACATACTGGGAGCATGTATGCCTGGCCCAATCACTCTGGACTCACCACCCAGAACTTGCCCTGCATTTAGAAGGCAGGTTATTGAGCTCTCCTACACAACACTGTGGGAGAGCAGTCAAATGGCTGCCTGGGGCAAGGGATTGCTGGGTGTAGGACATATAGTGCAGTGCTAGGGACTGTGAGGAAAATGTTTCCCAGGAAAGAAGAAACATTCATATCCATGAAAATCAGGGAGTTTCTAGGGCCACAGACGCCTGCTCAGGATAAGAAGCTCATGCATGCTGGAGATAAGAAGTTCCTGCAGAAAGGATCAGGAAGGCTCCTACATTTTGGCATTAAGCTGTTCTCTAAACTCATTGTATGTATACTTCCTGAAGGAGAGCACTTGCACAGGTCCCTCTGCAAAGACTTAGAAGAGTGCTTTCTTTTTTTCCTTCTCCTTCTCCTCCTCTTTCTTCTTTTTATTTATTTTTTTGTTTGCAACTGGCATTCAAGGAAAGCTTTGTCAAACTGGATACTAGGTTAAGGAAGAGATGCCTTGGAATCTAAATACCGGTGATAACACTTTAAAATATCAAAATATCCAGGTTTCCACAAAAGAGTAAAATCAAACAAAGGGAACAGTAAGTGATGGTCCAGGCAAAAACTAAAGCTTTAGAAACCATCATTGAGGAGGACAGACCTGGGACATACCAGACAAAGACTTTAAGTAAGTGTTCCCAAATATGATTAGAGATAAAGAAAAACATGGGTAAAGAACTAAAGAAAATCAGGAACAACAGATGAACATAAAAAGAATATCAATATAGAGATGGAAATTATGAAAATGAACCAAACAGAGATGAAGACCACAATATTAGAAATAAAAAATCCCCTAGAGAATTTCAACAGCAGATTGGAGCTGGCAAATGAAACAATCACTGAACTTGAGGATAAGACAATTGAAATCACTCTTTTTGAGGAACAGGAGGAAGAAAGAATGAAGGAAAGTAAACAGAGCCTGAGGAATGTGTGGGACACAATTAAGCATACAATGTACACATTGTGTGAGTTCCAGGAGGAGAAGAAAGGGATAAAAGGACAAAGAGAATGTTTAAAGAAATAATGGCTGAAAATTTCCCAATTTAATGAAAGACATGAATATACACATCCAAGACACTTAAAGAACTCAAAACAGGATAAACCCAAGTAGACACACATTGCAGCGTATTATAATCAAACTGCCAAATGCCCAAGATAAAGAGAGAATTCTGAAAGCTGCAAGAAAGAAACGTGTCACACACAAGGAAGCCTCAATATGATTAAGTGCTGATTTCTCATCAGAAACCATGAAGGCAAGAAGGCAGTGGGACGACATATTTAATGTGCTTAAAGCAAAAACAGTAAACCAAAAATTCTATATCTGGCAAAATTGTCTTTCAAAAATGAGGGAAAGAATAAGACATTCCCAGATAAGTAAAACCTGAGGGAGTTCATCACTACTAGACTAGCCCTACAAGAGACACTAAATAGAGTTCTGCAGGTTGAAAGGAAAGGACAATAGACAATAGTTTGAAGCTACATAAAGAAATAAAGATCTCTGGTGAGGGTAACAACAGGGGTAAAAATAATACCAGTGTTATTGTGTCTTTGTAACTCCATTTTTGCTCCCTACAGGATCTAAAAGGCCAATGCATAAAATGTAATGAGAACTTTTTTTTGTTTGTCTGTTTTTATTATTATTATCGGAATAATGAAAGTGCTCTAATAATGACTGAAGTAATGAATGTGCAATTATGTGATTATACCAAATACCATTGATTGTACATTTTGGATGGATTGTATGCTTTATTAATATGCATCAATAAAATTGATAACGAAAAAGACATATCCTGAATGAGCTGGGTCATACCTTAATTGAAAAAAAAAAGAAAGAAGTGGGCAGCAAATGTCATCAACACCACTGAACTGTATATTTGAAAGTGGATAAATTTGGAAATTTCAAATTGTGTTTAAGTTACAAGAAGAGGGTAAAGGGGCAAGCCATAGAATTGTACAACACAAAGAGGGAACCGTAATGTAAATCATGGGCTATAGTTAATAGAATAAGTATAATAATAATATTGCATCCATTTTAACAAAGGTATTATATTAATGCAAAATGTTAATAATAGGAAAAGTTGTGTATATGTGAACTCTGTATTTTTTGCATGGTTTTTCTGTCAACCTACAACTGCCCTAATTAAAAAAAAAAAGAAGAAAAGGAATGAAAAAAAGAAAACAAACAAAATACATCTTTAGGTACATTTTTCAATATAGACAAATGCGAGGTGCTCTTTCAGTTTTGCTGGATTCACATATTTATTTCAAAATTTTTACCACAGAAACAATGCTGTGATTTTTGTTTCTATCATGTTTAAGATATGATAAAATAGTCTTTCCTTTTCTTTGACATTTCAACTTAAATTGAATATACTTACCATTTTTTAAGATTGCATGTGTAGAAACCAGAATGAATATCACTTTTAAGAAGTGACTATTAGCATCTACAATAGGGTAGAACAGTGCTTTAATAGTGAAAGTATTAAACAGTTTTGTTTCTAAAGTAAAACAAACTTGATTTCAATCTTGAGCCCCATGTTTACTCTTGGTTATTATTAGAATTAAATTAGATAATCATGGACAGTTTATGGATGAATGCAATCTCATGATGGGAGATTATGTGTATAGATAAAATTTATATATATATTATAAAATATTGTATAGTACATATATCTTATAAACATATATATATGAATATACTTTTGCTAATATCACCAAATTTATTTTCTCCGAATGATAAATACGAAGACAAGTTCTGAAATATTTTCCTAAATAAGGCCTATAAGTAAATAAATATTAAGTTAATTATCATGAAAAAAAAGTAATGAGAAATAAGTGGTTTTGGACTCATAATGTATAAACAGGTAATTTGTGACAAGAACTACATAAAGGTGGGACAACAGAGCAGTTATAGGAGCATGGTTTGTGTACACTACTGAAGTAGAGTTGGTATCAAAGCAAATGAGATTGTTATAGATTTAGGATGTTAAATTTAAGCCTCATGGTAACTGCAAAGAAAATATTAGAGAATATGCAAGCTCACAGAGACAGAAACTAGAGTACAGATTGCCAGGGGTGAAGGGCAGAAGAATGGGGAGTTAATGCACAATGGGTGTTGGGTTTCTGTTTGGGGAAATGGGGAAGTTTTAGTAATGGAAGGTGGTGAGGGTAACACAATATTGTGATGCGATTAAACCCACTGAATGCTGTGCTTGGGAGTGGTTGAGATGTGAAAGTTTATGTTGTATATATGTTCTCACATTAAAAGAAAAGAGCAACTAAAGGACAATGACAATTAAATGCAATATGTGATAAATCTTGGATGGGCTCTAACAAGGGAGGAGAGAAGGCTCAAAAGGACATTTTTGGGACATATGAAAAATTGGAATATGGGTTGTAAGCTTTATATCAATGTTAAATTTCTTGACCTTGATAACTGCACTTAAGGTTGTTACATAAATAACCTTGTTCTCAGGAAATATTAAGTATTAACTTTTCAGGAACATGGTATATACAACCTACACTCAAGAGTTCAGAAAAGAGATAGATAGATAGAGGGTGTTGGGTAGATAGATAGAATGAGGTGGCAAAAGTGGCAAAATGTTAAAATTGGTGGATCTGGGTATCTGGAGGGATAGGGGTGTATTGGAGTTCTCTGTATGGGGCTTGTATTATTTTTGTAGTTGTCATATATGTTTGAAAGTATTTCAAAAGAAAAAGAAAAAGAAATGATTACTGGCAAGTCTCTGGCATGTTCAGCCACAAATAAGGGTCCAGGTAAACTGAGTTTTGGTCATAGAACACATTTGGGAAGAGAACAGAAGTGAAGCCTGAGAAAAACACTAGGAAAAATATTCCAGGAACCCCTGCTGGTGTTAAAATTGTGTGGCTTCCCCAACAGCCTGCCCCATCCCTGCCAGGCAGGTCTTCCTTGGCCATAAAAGACCCTAGAAAGCAGCTGTCCAATAGAACTCTCTATTCTAAAGAGGGAAATGTTCTACATCTCTTGTCTAATATGGTAGCCATGAGCCACATATAGCAAATGAGCATTTCAAACGTGGCTGATGCAAATGAGAATTTTAAAAAATTACTTTTATTTTATTTTGATTAATTGAATTTTAAATAGCCCTAAGTGGCTAGTGGCTATTGTGTTGGACATCGCATTCCTAGCCACTTAGTGTAGATCCCAATTGCTGGTCAAGGATGCTGGCCCCTAGCCCATTTGCTGACAGCCGTCTGTGTCAGGGTCTAAAGGCAGCACTACCTTCTGGGGATGTGAAGCTCTCCTGGAGACACTGGCTCCTCCTTGGACAGGAGGCAGGCTCTTCAGGGTTTGGATTCCTCCCTTCACTGAACTTTTCTTCCTCTGAGGTTTAGCCTCCTACATCCCTATCCCAGGGCTAAGGGAAAGGGTCCTTATAAAGAGTCTTTGATAATGTTGCTTCTAAGTTTCTCCTCTTGAAATCCTTTCCCCTGAAGGATTGCTTCCATAATTTCACTCCCCAGTTAACAACTGAAAGTGAGCACATAAGATCGGAGAGGCAAAGTCAAGTCTTTTCGTTATTGGCTGTGCATCCTCACCTTCTCAGGTGACCAAGTTGTTTCTCTTGTTCTCAAGATGTTGCAGGGCAAAGGTTCTTAGAAACATTGTGCCATATAGTGCTCCTATTTGGAAGGTCCTTTTTATCCAGACTTTGTGGCTTAGGTTCATTGCCCAAGGTAAAGGAAGCTACAAAATCACTTGAGTAAAAAGTGAACAAAGAGTGAAATTCAGGGCTTTGGGTTACAAAACAGGCTTTTGAAGGCTGTGGCTGCAACAAGAACATGGGAGAGAAAATTATTTTGGAAGCTCCACGAAGTTAAGCCTGAAGACTCAGCATAAGGAAAGATGTATGCCCATGGTAATCACAAAGAAAAAAAATCACAGAATATGCAAACTCATAGAGACAGAAATTAGAGTACCAGCTGCCAGGGGCAGGGGCAGGAGGAATCAGGAGTTAATGCACAGTGGGTGTAATGTTCCTGTTTGGGGAGATGGGAAAGTTCGAGTAATGGAAGTTTGTGAGGGTACTGCAACATTGTGAATGTAATTAATCCCACTGACTGATGTGCTTGGGAGTGTTTGAGATGGGAAAGTTATGTTGCATAAATGTTCCCACAATTATGAATAAAAGAAAGAGCAACTACAGAGACAATGACAATTAAAGGCAATACATGATACTGGATGGGATCTAGCAAGGAGAAAAGGCTTGAAGGGACATTATTGGGACATATGAAAAATTGGAATATAGACTATAAGGTTTATATCAATGTTAAATTTCTTGAACTTGATAAAACTACACTTAAGGTGGATACATAAGTGAAGATTTTTGCTTTTAGGAAAGGTACATGGCAGTATTAAGTGTTCAAAGAACAGGATGTGTTCAACCTATATTCAAGTGTTCAGGAAATGGACTGAAAAACAGACAAACAGATAGACAGGTAGATGGATAGAGAGCTAGAGATAGATGGATTGATAGACCAAAGGACAGATACAATGATACGGCAAATGTGACAAAATGTTAACATTGGTGGATCTGGGTATTTGGAGGGATAGTGGTAAGTTGGAGTTCTCTGTAGGGCATTTGTATTTCTTTTTGTAACTGTCCTGTAAGTCTGAAAGTATTTCAAAAGAAAAAGTTTCAAATTAAAAACAAAACAAAACACCCAACCAACGAATCTTCCATCCATTCATTCTACCATGGATTCTTATTAAACTTATGCAGATAACACTGTTTTTATGTTTCCAAGAAATTCTTCCTGGTCTGCTTTACAGATAGATAAACTATTTAGACTTAAAATAACGACTTTAAGCTTGTGGCACATGGTAGGTGCTTCACTTCATAAATATTCCCTCCTGAGGACTGGTGTTGCTGAAACCCTATTTCCATTCATTTTTCCTCATTCCATCTAACTCCACGTCTGGAGATATCTGGAAGACTGCCCTCCCTCCCCATCACCATTCCCACCCCCCTTTCCCAACAGGAGATTAATTTGTGTGAAATGCTAGGGAGGGCATGGGAAAGAAGTTTCTTTAAGAGGCCATCACATTTACCAGCTTCTTTCAACTACGAGCTTTAGAATAAGAAGGGAGGAAGGATTATGGTAAAATGGACTAGCGAGATGGGCTTTGCTCAGACTGTTCCTTAGTATTCTATCTCCTATCCCCAATCTTGTGAGGAAAGGAGGGTTTGACCCACACAAGAAGGTCACAGTCTCCATTTCTCTGTGAGCTGACTGCGTTGGGCACACCTCACTGGGGGATCCCCCATGAGGGTGGAAGGCATTTTCTTCACTTGGCCAAACAACCATCAAAGCCCTTTGGAGAAGGGAAGAAAGCAAAGGCACGGAATCAGATACTGCCTTTTGATGACTCCAAAAGCCATTCCCAACCCCCGCCCCTTCCTCTGTCAGAGGAAGCTAACAGGCTCCCTTTTCCAAACTCCCTTGCTGGAAGAGGTTGCCATGTGACCTAGTCCTGGACAATGAGATGTAAATGAAAGCCATTAGGTGAGCTACCAGGAAAGTTCCTGAAAAAGGACAACTTTGGCAGGATGCTTCCTTCAGTTCTTTGCTCTCTCTCCTTTATCCTTGCTGCTTAGAGCCAGCCCTGGACACCTACAGCTAGACTGGTTTAAAATGGATAAAGAAGCTCCTGGATTTTAAAGCCTCTGTGGTAGGGATTTCCGCTACGTGTTGCTACATGCATTCCTAACTGATAAAGTCACCGTGAAGCAGAAGTGCTAGTGGAAAGTACCAAGGTAGTGCTGCTAACGAGCTGGACCAACCCACTCTAGGAAGCAGGGGCCAGGAATCTGGGAAAAAATGTCAGGAGGGGTAATGGGGGAAGTGAGGATGCCAAGTGGCAGCCACTGGGGGCAGGGGAACATAAACTTTGGTAGGTATTGGGCTGGGGCTGGATTGTCTCCGCTTCTGCAAGAGGATTGGGAGGCTGAACCAGAGAACTTGTATTAGTCAGCCAAAGGGGTGCTAATGTGAAATACCAAAAATGGGTTGGTCTTTATACCTTTATAAAGGGTATTTATTTGGGGTAGAAGTCCACAGATACCAGGCCATAAAGCGTTACGTTTCTTCTCTCATCAAAGTCCATAGCCATGTGTTGGAGCAAGACAGCTGCCGACGTTTGCCAGGGTTCAGGCTTCTTGTGTTCCTCTCTTCCCAGGGCTGCGTTTCTCTCCGGGCTTAGCTCTTCTGGCTCCTCCATAAGGTCAGCTGTAGACTATCAGGCGAACGGCTTGCTTCTCTTCTCCTGGGGCCTTCTTTCCAACATCAAAACTGCTTCTCAAAAACTGCTGCAACTCTGTTCTTTGTGATGCCTTTTATATTTTCTTCCCCCATCCACCAAGGGGTGGGGCTCAACGCCCTACTGACATGGTCCAGTCAATGCACTAATCATAAATTATTCATGCCCAGATTAACAGATTGGTTTACAAGCATGATCCAATTATATTTTTGGAATTCATAATTACATCAAATTACCCAATGGCTACAGACCTGCACTTGGGGTTTCTTTGTTGGGATTCTTTTGTACTCATCAGCTGGTGTAGCCAGAGGAAACTTGGGTTGCAAATCTATTTGTGTTCACGTTCACGGTTATCAATGAATTAGTTTGCTCATTTTTTACAAGCATCTGCCTTGGTGCTTAACAGTTCACTAGATCAGGCGTTGGGAAATTTTTCCTGTAAAGGGCCGTAGAGTAAATATTTTAGGCTCTGCAGGTCACGTGGTCTCTGCCGCAACTACCCAACTCTGCCATTGTTGCACGAAAAGCAACCATAGATAATATGTAAATAAACAAACAGGTTGTGTTCCAATAAAACTTTATTTACAAAAACAGATGGAAGGGTAGCTTTGGCCTGAGGGCTATAGTTAGCCAACCCTTTGCACTAGATCTTACTGTGGCCCCTGAAGAAGTAAGTTAAGTTTTCTCTTAAATTTCTCTTAAATTATATATATATATATAATTTAAGTCATGTCTACACTGTTAATTTGCATAGCAAAATTGGTTTGCTCCCATCAAACTTTTCTTAGGATTTTGCTCATAGATGTTGGATGATATTGTACAGATTCTCTAGGCCAGTTGTTTTTCTGATGCATGATGCTCTATAACAGTGTTCTGGAAAGTGTATTCTGTAGAAGCTAGTTCTGTGGGATGTTACTACATCTAAAAAAAAAAAGGGTTGGGGAAAAATAAATTTGGAAAGCATTAAGATGAAAAATTTAAACCAATTTTTCTATCTTGTAGGATGACAGCATCTAGTAGGTCACTCAAGCTAAAATTTGTGGGTTATTCATTATCTGTCTCTCACATTTAATCCATCTCCAAGTCCTATTGCTTTTACTACCTAAACATTTCTTTATTTTGTCTGTCTCTCTCCATCCCTATTCCCCCAGATAGTCCTATTTCAGGTCACTGGCAACTGGTCTTCTTGTGGCTTTTCAAATTCAGGCTCTCCCTACCCCCAGTCCCCAGCCGTTAGGCTCCTGACTCAAGAATGCAAATCTAACCACATCACTCCTCTGTTTAAAATCCATCCATGGCTGTGGCACTGGCTAGAACAGCATTTTCTAACTGGCGTTCCCCGGGATGTTAGATGTGGCAAAATAAAAACTCTGGGTGAAACCTTGGGATACACCAATTTAAACAGAATTCTTTACCTCTCACAGCTCTGAACATACTAATGAATATTTTGATTCTTCAAGAGAGGATGCAAGATGCAGCATTTCATTAAACCCAACTAAACATGTAGCATTCTTTAGGAGGTACTGGGATTGAACCCAGGACTTCATACATGGGAAGCAGGTGCTCAACCACTTGAGCTACACCCACTCCCCAAGTATTCTTTTTTATATGGGGCACTGTGAAGCATTAGTATTCCTATGCAAACGCTTTGGGAAACACTACCTTATAGATATTACAAAGCATTCGAATTCATGGGAATTCACTCAACTCTATATTCCTAACTGAAAAATTATTGCTTCTTCTTTGATGCTGCTCTCAACTATTTTACTTGGTTAGATTGTCAATTTTTTCCCTTACCAAGCTGCCTGGGCGAGTAGAGGATAAGTAGGTTTTAGAGTAAAAGAAAGCCTCTGAATTCCATCTATTCACTAGAGGTATGACCTTGGATAAGTTTCTCCAATTTCTTTGAGTCCCAGTTTCCTCATCATTAAACTTAATATAAAATCTACCTCCTTAGGTTGTTTTGATTAAGTGATGTACCATATATAAAGGTTGCAAACTCAGTGCCAGGTATTTGGAAGTACTCAATAAATACTACCTCTGCTTATGCTTTGGACTTCCAGGGCATCTCAGCTAGAATGTCCCAGAAGGAACCCTGTATGTTTGGTTTATCCCCCATCTGAATAATAACTGTTACATTCTCTTGCACAAGGAAGAGTCTCAAGAAACCATCTTACGGAATTTACAGAGGATTATCCATATGCTATGTGTGTGGTAATTTGTCTCTTCAGGGTGGCAACCCATTGCACAATCTGTGATTTCATCTGCTTTGCTATGTCTGGGTATTGCCAATGATAACTTTTGGCCAAAGTCTCCAACTATGCATTCAATTGAACATTGTTTGCATTTTGTATTACATAATGTGAACATATCTGGTCCTGGCCTTGTGTTGAAAATGATTTATTTCTTCTGAATTTATTAATGAACTAAGTGGTAGTTTTTTGTTTGTTAATGAGCAACAGTCTGGATGTTGCAATTCTATCTTCCACTAATTTTCATTAAAAATTTTGCCATTCTAATTTAAACCTTTGTTCAGTTAGAAAATTACAAAGTACATATTAGCCTTTGCTCTATGAACTGAATGAACTTTTGCAGGGCTGAACATTAATTTAACGGGCATTCACATAAGTTTAAACTTCTAGCTTTCAGTGTCTCATAGGAATTATTTTCTACTATCAACTTTTTTAACATTTTTTTTCTTCATGGTAAACCAACAGTATACATTCTATTTAAGAGCTATATAAAAATAATATCCGAGTTCTATGTAACTAAATGCTATACTTCAACATTTTGGTACTTAGTTATACATTTAGCATCACTAAAAAACAATTAACTAGTTGAGTGCTAGAATTTGTAAAGGTTCTATTATCACAGGGACTACAATGTAAAGTCATCTTTGTGTATTAAAATATTCTTATAGTTCTAAACTTGTATTTTTTTCAAGTGACCTAATAGAATATACTTAAAAAATAAGCTTATAAAATATCACATTTTCCACTGAGAGGCCAAAAAAAATTTGGACTGTTCGATTCCTAGAAACTACTTTAAGCTCAGAATATTTCACTCTGAAAATTTTTTCCTTAAAATACATTTCACATAAAATTTTAATGAAAGACATTTAGAAAAAAACCTATAAATTTGAAGGAAAATATGAACAAAGTGTGATGTACTTAAACATTGGCATGGAATATTTGATGAGATGTAAACTTCTCTTAAATATTAATGCTTTAAAAATAATCTGGAATAAACACTTGATAAAATGTATAGCTAACACAGCAGGAAGTTAAGTAGGGCAATTTATGGTCACAATTTTTAAAATGAGAGCTCTCTGATGCTTTCATTTATCGGTTATTCTCAATTTGCTCAGTAGATGGCACCCTTTTCCTACCTTCAGAGATTTTATTTACACTAAGGTGTAAAGGGCTGATAATGCATTACAGTTTCTGCTAAGAGATTTCAAAGTGAGTTCGGAGGTCATTCCAGAGGTTACACTTATGTGCATCTCAGCAGGATCTCAATGACTGCCACAGCAAACAGTGCCTCAAACAGCGGGGCTCTTGAGGGCTCTAGAGACATCTACACACTATAGGCAGGGCAGACAAGCTCAGGAATTCAGCACCCTGTCAATGGGCTTTGCTTTAGAATATATGATCCCCAATGTAATAGAGTTAGACTCATCTATAATTTCCCTACACAAGGTTCTTCTACCCCTTTTATTTGAACTTATAATTAGCACTATATTTGTTAAGTATACGTCCCAGAAACTTAAATCTTTGGTCTGTTCATATGCCAGTTGAGCCCTGAATCTCAGCAGAGTTGCAACACCTACTCTCCAGTTCACTGGACTCGCCCAGGAGAAATAACAAAAGGATGATGATGAACAACGCCCATCCAAAAAACAGAGAGTATCTACAACTGCAAGCAAATCAGTTCCATCCATCTGCCCCATGGGATCTAAGCCCCCTCTTAATCAGAAACCAAGTGGGCATCACCATCCCAAATTCCTTAAGATTGAGGAATGAACAAACATAAGGGGAGAATGCAACTATGGACTAAAGTAGACATCATTATTCTAGTAATGGAAAACTTTTAACATTGATATAAAGGCAGTGGCCACCAGAGGTTCTGAGGGGAGGGACAAGGAAAAATAGGTGTGACACGGGGGCATTTTTGGGACGTTGGAATTGTCCTGCATGACATTGCAATGATGGATACAGGCCATTATACATTTTGACAAAACCTATAAAATTGTGAAGGGCAAAGTGTAAATCATAGTATAAACTATAGTTCGTGGTTAGTAGCAATGCTTCAATATGTGTTCATCAATTGTGATAAATATACCACACTAATGAAAGATGTTATTAATGTGGGAAAGTATAGTGGGGGAGGGGTTGGGGTAAATGGGAATCCCCTATATTTTCAATGTAACATTTATGAAATTCTAAAGCTTCTTTAAAAAAAAAATCCAATTTCGGTTTTGCATGTAGAGCAGATTACCTGATGAAGCCAATATTTTAACTAAAGTAAGGAAATTTATTCTTACATTTTACTGTAATATATAATGCAAATTTTAATTCTTTTCATGTTTTGGTCACTTGCAACCACAGTTCCAAATATTCTTTTCTTTCCAAATTTCTAACTTAACCCTAGGCAGGTGATCCATCTACCTATTTTATCAAGAAGACCAAGTCATTCATTTATTCATTCATTCATTCAATCAACAACCATTTAATCAGTACTAGTTCCATATGCAAGATGCTGCTAAGTTCAAGCATGCAAAAGAGTCTTGGCCTTTAAAGAGCTCAAAACTTTTTTTTTGGAGGAGACAGACTAAATGTAATTATGTTATGTTCCCAATTATACTTATTATAATATTAGAGCTAATGTCTTGGGTGTTATGTGAGATGAGAGAAAGTAGAACAAACCCAGCTTGAGCCCAGGAGTCTGGGACAGCTCCCTAGAATGAACACTACCTAAGCTAGGTCTAAAGGGATGAAGAGTAATTAGTTCATCAGATATCAGAGCAGAGGCACATTCCAGGTAGGGGGTTCTATGAACAAAGGCGTGGGGATGAGATATGTCAGAGATGGGTAGATACTTTTAAGAGTAGCTCAACCTTTTACTGATTTTACCGTTGTTTTCAAACCTGGCTGCACATTGGGGCCTGTTTTAGTTTCTCCCACAGAAACGTATTGTCTTGCAATTTTGGAGGCTGGAAGTCTGAAATCAAGGTGTTGGCAGGGCCGCGCTTCCTCTGAAGTCTATAGGAATCTGGCAGTGGCTTGCTGGCAAGCCATACT
>JAQZBX010015418.1:0-37569 GCA_029593785.1 Cabassous unicinctus
TGGGGAGTGGGGCATATGGGAATCCCTATATTTTTGTGTAACATTTATGTAATCTAAGTATCTTTTAAAATGAAGTATTTTAAAAAATAAATATATAGCAAAAATTATAGGTCATATTAAGAAGCATATAATTCAATGTATTTTATCTTAGTTTTTCTTATTAATTTTCATAGCATCTTTTTTATGCTGCTATGAGTAGCTATTTTGTTTTTCTCTTTTCAAAAAATGAAGTCACTACAAAATAGGAAATTAAATTGCCTAGAGAATCATGTAGCAAGAGAGATTCAGATCAATGTCTAGAATCTGATCATAGTGCATTTAATCTCTCAATATAACAATATTTTTATATATCTTATATTCATTCAACTTTTATGTATCATATCCTATGGTGAGTTTAAAATATTTAGGGAACACTGATTTTGCTCAAGTAGCTATCAGTGGAAGCCAGTGTAGTATAATGAAATTATAATTTATTAAATACCATAACAATGATAGTCTTTCAAATTAATCAACACATTTCAATGACCTTTTAATCCCATACACCATATTGGATGTTGGAGATCTTCAGCACTACTGACATTATGGGCTGGATAATTCTTTGTT
Source organism: Cabassous unicinctus (assembly GCA_029593785.1). NCBI lineage: Eukaryota > Metazoa > Chordata > Mammalia > Cingulata > Chlamyphoridae > Cabassous > Cabassous unicinctus. Next base: position 604 of record JAQZBX010015418.1, read on the forward strand.
GTGGGGCTGTCCTGTGCAATGCAGGATGTTTAGGAGCATCCTTGGACTCTACCTACTAGATGCCTCCAGACACTGCCAAATCACATACAGTTGGGATTCATTGCTTTATATAAAATTGTGGACAAGTCTAATCAGGTTCCTGTTTCCCTTCCAGTGGGACACATACACACAATGTAAAAAAGTAATAAAATAGATCAAACCTGATTGATCAATGATTTAAAAGTAATAAAAGTGGGAAGTGGGTGTGGCTCAGTGGATAGAGCCCCCGTTTACCATATGGGAGGCCCGGGTTCGCATCCCGAGGCCTCCTTGTGAGGGCACGCCGGCCTGAGCTGTGCGGTGGGTTGATGCAGCAACCTCACGGCAGGAAGCGGGTGTGGCGCAATGGATAGAGCACCCGTTTACCATATGAGAGGACCTGGGTTCGCTTCCCGGAACCTCCTTGTGAGGGCAGGCCGGCTCGTGTGGCGCTGTAGGCTGATGTGGCAAGATCTCACAGCAAGGGGGAGATAAGCAGACACAGAGAAGACACGCAGCGAATGGACACAGCAGCACAAGCAGCAAGGGGGGGATAAGTAAATAAAATAAATAAATCTTTAAAAAAAAAATTAATAAAAGTAATAAAAGTAATAAATGGGATGATGTGATACATAATGGGGGAGACCAAATTCAAAGTAATATGTTCAGGGAATCAGGGAATACTTCTCTACGAAGGTGGCTTTTGAGCAGAGATTTGAAGGATGAAAAGAAGTTATATATATATATGAAGAGATTAACTGTCAGTATTATTTAGATTAAAGAGAACCTAAATCTTTTTTGGTAAACCAGAAAGGCTTTGCTTAAATGACCTACTATTTAAGTTACCGTTTTTATAAATTAGTCTGTCAGTGAATTGAACAGCGGTATTTTGTTGTTGTTGTTGTTGTTGTTGTTTTCCCCAAGAAATGGATATAAAATATTCTAAGAAACAAAGAAAACAACAGATGGTGTCAGGAACTGTGAAGGGTCTTAGATTTCACCCTATTTATCAGTAACAAGGTAGCCTGTGACAATTTCATGGATGTTGTCAGAAAATACAAGACTCCTGGATCAGAGACAACAGACACTTTATTACTCACAGCTATAAGAGTAGTCAGAGTCTCATCATTTTTCTGTGCTGACTTTGTCCCAGAGGGAGACATCATTACCATGCTTGACTCTAAACAAAAGTACCCTTTGGTCTGGAGGGAGACTCTAGGTCTTTCTTTCAAGGCTGTTGGCTATAGAACATCATTGAAAATATAGTGTGGAACAAAAAGGCAGTTAGTGCTTACACTTGCAAGACATGTAGAAATGTGAGACACTCTTGGATATTGATAGTAGAACATATGAGAATAGTAGGCAATTTGAAAGCTTGAAATCTAGATTATATATAATACCAGGAATGAGGTTTCAGAGAAAAAGAAAGAGAAAAAACATAACATCCAGCAGTATACGGGAGCATTTAGGTGTCAAATTTTTTGAAAAGTCTAAAGTTTCACTTCCTCATGAGCTAACAAGGCAGCCTGCCATAGTTAATAGATGCTGGGAGAACACATGAGACCCCTGCATCAGAGGCAAAGGGAAGTTTATTTTGCACAGCAACAACAATAGCCAGTGTATCAGCATTTTTGTGCCAGTTTCCTGAGGCTAATTTCCACTGGGCAATACAAAGAGGGTCTCATGACATGTGAACACGCGGTGGCTTCCACCGCAGGAGAGAAAATCTGAGAGTATGAAACCTGAATCTTTTTCAGTGACTAGTAAAGATACTGCCTCTTTGCTCCAGAAGAAGACTTTACATCTTCTAAGGATGTGAACTCTCCTGCCTTTTGCACCAGAGGGAGATACTATTTCTAATCTCTATCTTCCTAAATTGTTTTCTATATATACATTCTTGAAAAGATAGTCAGAAACAAAAGGCAGTCAGTCAGTGCCTCCCTTTCAAGATTTGCAGAAACATGAGAAAATAGAGAATTATCTTCCAACATTGCAAAGAAAGCAGAGAAAAAAGACTCAGTTTATTTTTACTTAAGAAAAAAAGCCTCGAATATTTTTTTTTTTGGGAGGTGTCTTTACCAAGGGTGAATATGTGATTGCTAATAAAGTGTAATTTGAAATAAACAAGATGATGGGCTCCTGCTGCAGAAACTCTCTCCATTTATCCATGGCTAATATCTGAAATTCTACCACTAAATTTTAGCCTTTATGGAAAATGTTTCTTCATCCTTACAGCCTTCTTTTTAGAAAACAAACATCCTGGGAAAGATAACACATTGTAATTAACATTTTGGTGTGAATTAAATTGATCTCAGTTATTTCCTTCCTAACAAGAGAAACAGAAGCACTGTATAGTAGTAGGCAAATGCTGGGAAAATATAAGAAAAAAATGTAGATGTTAAAGATACTTTCAATAATTAGCATTTATATTAGAGATGTTTATCTTGTACTTATATTACAGTAAGTTTCTATGTTCAGAATTATATTTTGGTCCATGGGCTAGGGTATTCTATTAAGCTTGTATATAACTGTTTTTATAATGCCTACTAATTTTTCAAAATATCCCTTCTTAAATAGATTTTACATTTAAAACAAAAATTAGTGGTATTAATCTCCTTGGATAATTAAATTAACTTTTTTGGCAATAAATGTCATATTTTAACTCCATAAGATTCTTAATCAAGATTTTTAAAACTAAGAAACATAGTGAGGGATTTTATATGCAAAACTGTGGTTCTACTCTGATTATATACAATAAGTATAGCTCTAGCTCATAAAGATACTTTTGTATTCCATATACATCTGAATTACTGCAAGCCAGCATATTAGTGTCAAATATTTGGTACAGCCCATAAATTCTAAAAACATTAAGCAGCAGGGCAATTCACTGTAAAGAGAAGTGAACAGAAAAAGTCTTCTTTAAAGAAACAGTAACTAAAGTGCTCTTTAATGGATACAGATAACTTGGGTAGATAAAAATGGTGAAGACATGACAAACTGGAAATATGACAACGTAAAAGCTTAAAGACAAGGACGTGTAAATCATTTCTAGACATTGGATATGCCAACTAAGTAAGAGAGAAGTTAGCAATAAATGACCTTGTATAACATGGCAGAAACTAAATATAGTCAGTAAATAAACAAAAAAAGTAAACAAGTAAATGTGTACATGAGTATAAGTGAAAGAATGAAATAAAAATATGTTCATAACAAATGTTGAGAGCCTAGAATGGAAAGCTGAAGAATTCTTTTTGGTAACAAGAAGTAACTGCACATTTTTGCTCAGAGGTTCAGCACAATGCAGACAGAGTGTAGGAGGATTAATGAGTAAGCACTGTGTGTACTTGCACTTGGCAGGGAGAGGCTGAATCCAGAAAGAGAGCACCTGCCCTGAGGGAAGAAAGGTGGTATTTAAAAGGAAGGGAAGGTGGAAAAGCAATGAGAGGAATCAGTGACTTTTTATATAAGCGGGGAGGAATCAAATGTTGTTTAAAGCCTAAGAGAACACTGGATGGAGGCACTAAATTCAAATGTGGGAGTCTGTTTTGGTGAAAATACTTGAGTGGGGAAAAAAAATTTTAGATGAAAATTGGAAATATAAGGGATAATGACTGGGAGACTGTTAGCGACCTAGAGATTGAGGGAGAAAGCATAAAGAGAAACAGAAAATAGATTTTGTAATCAATCATCCACATAGAGATGATCATTGAAACGATTAGGCCTGATCCATTCTGAAGGAAGCAATTATTGAGAAAACAAAGCATTACAGTGCACAAAGCTAAAGTTCATTGAGAGAAATGAAACAAAAGATGGTCTCTTCTCAAACTGAATGTCCTGTTCCCGCTTATCCAACCCTCCCACATTCTTATTCGCGTTTCAATCATAACAAGTGTCACATTCCTACACATAACTCATTTCCCCAAAATCCAGATCAGTAAAAGGGGATGAACCCGGATGCTGGGGACGTGCCCTCACACTTTCCCTGAAAAGGCAATACAGCCTTGCGACGCTCCGTGATTGGGTTAGTTTTCCCCGTGATTGGGTTAGTTTTCCCGCTTAAGATCGTAAATCCATAGTCCCCAGCCAGTGGGGAAATGGGTGAGGTAAGGGACGGATGGAAATGGGGTATTGCGTCAGGGTACCTATATAATCTTTGTTCCTGCACCAACCACTCACACTTACCCCGCTTCCATTAGCCTGGAGGTGCCCTTTCTCATGAGATATAAATAAACTCCTGTTGCCTCTGGTTTAATTTTCTGTCTTCAAAACTTCCATTTTGAGTAAGTGGTCGCCGACCCACTCATTCATCTAATAGGGTTATAAGATTTATTTTGATAGCTTCTGTCTGTGATTATCTCTTCTCACCCATTATAAAAGCTGATTCTTGAGCTAATCTTGAGCAAGTCAGAAAAGGTTCAGATCCATCAGCTGGTGACATTCAAAAATTTCCAGTAGTCCAGGGTTGAATGCCGGGTGGCCACATGCGGTTAACATCATTCTTTTCTTTAATGACATTTCCTAGCTTTCACGACTGGATTTTTGAGTTGGTTCATGGTTAGACTGAAGCTTTTTTAGACTGGACGCTTTTTAGACTGGAGCTTTTCTCTGATTCCAAGACACAACCACCTTTAAATGAAGCAAATATGAACAAGAGGCAGGGTCATCTAGCACAAACATGGGCACTGTATCAGAAAAATAATATTAAAGTTAGAACAGAAAGTACAGTCACACATAATTTATCTTCACTCTTTGGAGAAGGATAAACGATGGTGGCAGAGGGAGATTTTATTACTTACAATACAGAAAAGTGGCCATGGAGACTAAGTTTGTGGCTTACACTTATGTGAACACATTCAAAGCCATCTGGGTTTGAAAGTTGTTTAAGGAATGAGTATTTGTGAGGAGAGTAGCATGCTAAATGTAGTATATACTAAAGTCATAGGATACGTCTATCACTCTTTATAATTTCCTCACACCATGTTAAATAGGTCCCTAACAACTCAGCATCACTCTCAAGGGTAGAAGGTATTATGATTGCAATTGAATAGGAGGTCTGTGATTAACTGCCCTAAAATTTTAAGAAGAGAATTTAACCTGAATTAGAATAAAATCTCTATTTGAAGCACAAACACAAGAAGGTAATCCATTCAGAAGCTGCAATTGTTCAGTAAAAAAGTGGAGTTAATTGTCTCGATCCTACATGCAATAAAGAGAGCTAATGTGAACAATTCAGGATCTCAACTGAATATCAATTTCTTGAATAAGAAACTCACTAGCTTTCCCATGTGCATTGTAATTATGCCAAAAACTAAACATGAATATGTCTACCTCCTTATTCTTCCATCTCCTTTGCCTTTTCTCAGGCTCTTTTGCACCTGCCAACATTTTCAGCTAATGTTTATAACTGTTTCATTTCCCAATAAATTAAAAATGCAATAAGATACTGCAAAATATATTTCTTTCTTTAGTGATGTATTGGGTGGAGCAGGGTTTGATATTCTCATTCAGCCGTTTACAGCCAAAATTATGAGAGCCACTTTTGGCACTAGATCGAAGGCATGATGAATGGGGCAGTGGGCAAGCAAAACAGAAAAGCAATTTCTCCCATATGAAGATATTACCATTTTAGTCATAAAGAGCCTAACTAAAATTATACAACATATTAGGGAAATGAAGAGTGGATTAGTGAAGTAATTTGGTTTCAATATTTCATTTTTTTCACTATTATTATCATTTATTTATTTGTGGAGTGATGACAGGTACTTGGCTTTCTTCAAGCTATTAGAGAAGACAGAGTTCCTGCCCTAACAGTTTCCTACTGAAAATGCACAAACTCAGGAAGTAAGACATGGTTTGGGATATAGGGGGATGTGTCATTTTTTTCAGAGGTGTGACATTTTACTGCTAATTTTTCTCTACTTAAGAGAGAGTATGGTTGATGCAACTGAAAAAAACTTCTGAGGATGAGTAATTCTTAGCAGAAAGCCAATATTGTAAAAGAAAGAAATGTAATTTAATTATTAAAATGTAAGGTTATACAAAGCATTACATACTGGACGTGCCTAATTTGTAAATATCCATTTCATGTTACTAGACAATAGCATCAACAAAAATTTATCTGAATAGTAATATGAAATCAATTTGGACAGAAATCTTAACATGGAAAAAAGAAAAGAAAGGAAAATTTAAGAAAACAAAAAGAACTTTTGTCACATAAATAAAAATAAAGTAGCCACAAATCTTGGTGTGGTAATCCATCCATGAATTATGTTCTCTTAAAGACGATGAGAAACTACTGTATTAACAATAAATTTTCATTATTTCATTTAGGGAGGGAAAAAGAGAAAAGCTTTGTCTTTTCACACTGAGGTCAAAAACTAAAACCTTAAGAAAATGTTGTTGTCATTCCTGTGGAAAATGGAATGAACACCCTGAAATTGTGCCTGTGAAGTGGCCTACAATTGGTAGTGATTGATTGTATGCATATTTGAGAAATCATTTTTGGTGTAGATTCAAAATAAACATGGATGCTTCAAAACCAATGCACAGATGGGAAATAAAACTGGAAAAGACAGTTTCCAAAACTCCCCTATAGCATTTGCATTATATTTTTAAGGATTTTATCGCCCTCTTTAAAAGTTATGTAGAGGAGGGAGGCATATTTCTTTTCACAGATTACACATGAAGTTAACAGTCTATTCAGTTACAGAGTCGAAGAAAATCCCAGAAAAATCTTGTTTAAAGATGTTCCATTTTGGTCTAGTGCATTTTTCTTTGGCAAAACTTTTGCAACTTGTCAGCATTACAGCATTACAAAGTATGACAGTCTCCAAAGTACTGACTGCCAGCAGGACGACGGGAAATACCCACTGCAATAAAAGAGGTTATAGTGTTTAAAAACACTATAGGAGCAGGAATAGAAAACCTGATCTTCTCAACAGGCAAACACAAAACATTTCATAGTTAAAAGAAACCGCCTCACTTTTTCTCATAATTATTTTTAAAGATATTCTGTGTATTCAAGAAAAATCAGCAAACTGTTATGTAAACCTCTGTTCTTTCTAAGAATGAAAAGCAATCCAAAGTGAAAGACTAGGAAAGATGATGACTAAAAAATAAATTTACTAACATATTTTTTTATAAAATAGAGCTTTTGTAGTGATAAATTACTCCTGTATACAGTCTCACAGTTAAAATATCATTATTTTTTGTTCTTAATGTCTCCAGAGTGTGTTTAAGATAACTCATTTGCAGCTGTACATTTAGAAACTTGTTCTTTCTTATTTCCTCAAATTTTCAAATTTATAGGACATCTACAAGATGAATTTGAACAACTAGAATAAATGAGAGTGATCTTTTAACTAAGTTCAATACTTATATCCAAAAGAAAGAAGAATCTGCCAGGAAAAGAATCCCTTGATCTGTTTCCCAGCCAAAGGAAAACATCACCACTAAAAACTATTCTCAGACCAGCTAGAACAAAGTTCTTCATTCAGAAAGTGAAGGAAGCCAAGGACAACCAGAATGTTTATTGAAATCCAAGGAATAGCTTTGATTGCAAAATGTTCAATCTTTTTAAGAGGAACCAATATTTACTTTGTAGATAGTTGCAACTTATTGAAATTGGGAAGATTAAATATATACTCACTATCTTTTCATGAAATTGCTTTGCCTTAGTGCAATCCCTATTTACATAAATTTAAAAATAGATTATGATCTATTTATCAAACTCCTGCTCTTATATTGTTTTTATTCAGGAAATTATACCTTCTGTTTGAACCACTTCAGAATCATGTCACCATTAAAATTCTTTGTTCTAACCTAATAACAGTTTTTTGTTGTTGCCTTTTCCTCCCTTTTATTTTTCCTTAAAACCACTTCTTGGCTATTAAGGTGCTGGGGAAGTCACTAACACACCTAGCGGGCATCTCCCAGCCCTTGCCTAAGCGCCTCCTGTTCTACTGTATACAGACGTTTCAGTATGATTCCATTCAGCAGTCGAGAGAGACGTTAGATCTAATGGAACAGTTTGACCACTTTAAACATGAAATGCGGAGCAAGCAGCCCCAGCTGCTTATCAAGGTGGGAACTCTCAGTGGCTGGGCCCTTACATGCTCAGGTAGCACAGATTTTCCCTCCTCTTTGAAATGAAGTGTGTGGAGCTGCCTCCACAGACCCTGACCCAAGCAGTTGGCCTCCCTGGGAGACCTGCAACGATAAGATCTCTTCCCTTGCTCTTTTGGACCGTTTGTGCTGTGGATTTCATAAAGTGGTCCTTTATGAAGTATACCTGGCATGGTATACTCAGGGAAGGGTAATTAACCAAATGTACTATAAATATATAAATGAGGGGTGAGGTACAGGATGGGAGACAAGACTGCAAGGCTTAAGTGCTTTAAATGCCATTGCAACAAATCATGAATTCTCAAGCAGAAGGAGAGAAGGAAGGGAATCAAGAAGCGTTTTGGACGTGGAATTGATGAGGTTCATGGAGGCAGGGGTTGAGACAAAGCATAGGCCAAGAATTTTAATTTGAGAGCTTGGGTGACATGTTATAATAATTGACATAGGAAGTATGGGAAGAAAAACTGGTTTGGAGAAAATTTATGAATTCTGAGAAGTAAATTCCAGTCAATATGATCAATAATAGTTATCTATTGGAAGAGAGGCTGGAGAGAGGCTTAAAGCAACTTGCAAGTCTTGTTACTATCCATTCCTCCTGCCCTCATAAAACCAGAACCTGTCTAGCCCACACCACACTGGGCATAAAATGGCAAAATAATAAAATTTCAGAGGTTTTCTGTCACAAGAGCTGGAAATGAAGTTAAACAGAAAGACTCATGCTCACCTGTGAATCTACCCAAGTGGTAATACTTTTATAGGATTATCCACAATATATGCCCTTCTTCTCCCCAAAGAAGCAAGGTATAAATCATATATCTCAATTTACATAAAGAAAATGGAAGTTTTACACCAGAGTACCAAAAAGGCAAAGAGTATTCAAAATGGGACAAAAGTTGCAGGATTAAAACAGTAACAATTGTTTATTAATAAGTGGTAAATAATAGATTACTTTATGTTATTTACATTGTGTTGCATGGAATGATGGGCTAAATTAATGCTTTATATTCTCAGTTCATTGTGTTGCAGAGTGGGTTCTCAGCCATTCTTAAGAATGTTCAGACATCCTATTTCAATTATTCTTGGTCAACCAAACTAGAAAAAACTTAATCAGTGATTCTGCTTGTTGGTTGGCATGAAGATAAATCAGAGTCTGTCTTTTTATATAGTGCATTGTCTCCCATTAGTTACTTGTTAATCATGACAAGCATAAGCAAGATCAGAAACTTCAAATCCATTATTGCCCGTCCTTTGGACTACTCTTAAATCAATTATTTTAGGCAGAGAGGCTTCAACTTGAGAAGCCAAGCAAGAGCTGGAGTAATAACAAGGAGGAAAAAGATGCCAAATACTTAGGCTCCTGGTTTATGCAAAGAGCCACTACAGTTCACATGTGAACTATCTCAGGGAATCAGCAATATATAATCTAGGGGCTTTAATGCAGTTTTTGACTTCGTCCAATTTGATTATATCTTCCTTGAGTGTTTAGAATGGGAAATCTGTGGCAATAATGGATTTGAAGTTTCAGATCTTGGTTGTACTTGCCATGAGTAACAAGTAACTAATAGGTGATAGTGTGCTATGAAAAGGCTGACTCTGATTTATCTTCATGCCAACCAACATGCAGAGTCATTTATTAAGTTTTTTTCTAATTTGATTGGCCAAGAATAATTTAAGTAGGATGTCTGAATATTTTTAAGATTTTTCTTTAAAAATCCCAAGAATTTGGCAAATGGATATGCAAATCTTTAGTTTCTTCTTTTACATGACTGAAAACTAGCTCTACCAATACCCACCATATCATGTTTCATCTTCCAACACACTCATCAAGATATAGTAATATCCTTAGCCCATTACTTTCACAATTAGTACTTTATATCTTTTGCATTTTTACAAATTAGGGTAGGACTTGAGAAGTAGGGGGTGAAGCTTACTATTTTAGTTGAAGCATGCTACTGTAGACATTCCTTAAATTTATTTTAAAGGTGGACTCTTTTCCACAAACTGATGAGCAATCACACAAATTAGCTTTCTATAAATGTTAACATTCATGCTAGAAATCAGAAGCTTATCTTAAGTATATGTAACCAGTGGAAAGGGCTCTGTTACTGCCTTGGTTTCAAGCAATATAACATTTTCCCAACCAAAATGTCTTGAACTCCATTATGTCACTAGAATGTAGTGCCTGTTTCTTTGGATTTTAGTCCTACTTTGTTATTGCTCCTCATCCTCCTGTGAAGTTTTGAGGACACTTCTAAGAGCATCACGAAAATGTCTGATTAGGTAGAGCTTTATCCTCCATACCACACCCCCATGTCTGGTTCCTCTGCTATTCTACCACCATCAACACACCCTCATCACATCACTAAGAAAAACACAGTCTGAAGGTCATCACTGCCTTCTGCCTTTAACTGTCACCTTTCATGATTTTCTACTAGGAACCAAAATAGATGATTTATTCTTGCTACTCAGAGGTTATCACAATCTCGTTTTGGGTACCACCACTAATATTACTATGCTCTTTAGGATTACTTACTAAATGTGTTCTGGGACATAGTGGGCAACTAATTTTCCCCATTTGTTCTAAAGATGTTATTTCAAAGTGAGTCTAAGACATTGTGTCTTGTTCTCTAGCAACTACAGAAGACTTAGTGAAACTGCCAATTAACCCATGCGAAAATTTAATTACAATTCCTTCTTTCCTTTTTCTCACTATTCCCTTAAGCATAAGACACGAGTCCATGGGGTATTTGACCAAGAACAATTCTTAGTGAAAGCCACCTAGCTCAACATCACCCATCAATGACTAATACTTTATTACTAGGTCAAGATTATCTGGCTAACGTTGTAATATGTTTCTTCTTAGCCTTTCAAGTCAACAGACTTCTTATGAGATATGCATTTTATCTGAATCACAACATTAGACATTGTTCAGATTCAAGGTCCAATAAATGTAAAGCAAGAAATTGGAGATGACGACCCCTAGGGTTTTCATGTATACATGGCAGTCTATGGTCATCTGATTCTACTCTGTCTTCTGTATTTAGTAATGCTTGTATATCGCCTATTTCTAGCTTAGTCTTAGTTCCTAAAAATAAATAATACTGTTTGAATTCCCCTAATCTATTGTCATATTCTATGCAAATTTTGGATGGGACCATTTCATGTGTTGAAGGTATCAGAAGGGCCTATGCAGCAGGATTATATTCAGTACATATTGCGCATATATGTTTTGAAGATAGTACACTTTTCAAACACTAGGGTAACATTGATTACCATTTTCATGTAGTAAATGTAACTAAAAATTGAATTGCCTCCAAAAATATATCATCTACCGTAAGAAAATACTTATTCATTCATAGAAACTACCTCCAATTTATATGCTTCTCTTTCATCTCAGAAATGTAAATTTTAATTTTGTGATAATGAAATATAAAGTCCATGATTATTTCATCAATCTGAAAATGTATAGTTCTTTCTAACTGAAGTAAATTAAAATAGACAAAAACATAAATTTCTTCTTGGTTGTGACGGAGAAATTCTAATTGGTTGCATGTAATAAAAGCAATTCTTCAAACTTTAGTTCTGCTTGCTATTGATAACATAACATCAAGAAAGGGGAGATGGATGTGGAAGAGGTTAACATTATTGAATATGCTGTGGCAGGTATATAGCTGATTATTTAAATTCTGTTCTGTAATTTTTGTTGATACAAATGTTGCCTTTCACATTTTCTGAGAGTGTATTTGATTTCCATTAATATGTGTGTATGTGCTAACATATCTCAGTATATATGTGCTTATAGTTCACCTAAAACAAATGAGAAGCAGCAGACTCAGTGGTGGGTGGAGGACTGCAAATCTGGAATAAATTTATTTGGTGCAGTGAGGCAGGATCTCTAAAGCAATGGTATTGAATTTTTTGATTCATGAAAATCTAATGAAAGCTATGGATCTTCTCCCAAGAAACATGCACACACGTATGTATAATTTATATTTTTAAAATATTCACAGACTTTCTATCCATGGAATAAGAGACTCAGTTCTATAAACAAAACAACAACCATAAAAACTAAACTAAACTAAATTAGAGGTTTGTTAACTTTGACAGAATAACCAGGGCTTCAAGTACTATGAGGATGATCAGTTTGATGGAAAAACCTTGCAATGGAATTTGAAAATAGTAAGAGGGACTAGTGATTTTCTACTTACATAGTCAGCTTCTAGAAATATACTCAAAGGAAATGATGATGGTGTAGAATTAACCTGGAAAGATGAATATATTTTAAAGAGTATTTAATAGAACAACATGAAATGAGAATACAAGTTCTGATGTTGACAACCATAGAAATTTTAAAATGCCTTTCAATTATTTGTGACTTGAAACCTAGATTTAATTAAAACATTATTCTGAGGGGAAAGATGAATGTCTATTGGAAATAATGAGTGAAAAAAAAAAACCTCAGGCTAGTCACGTGCAGAAAAATGTACAATACTTCCACAATGATGATGACATTAAAGAATATTCAATGTCTATATTAAAGCTGAAGACAAAGACAGAAACAAATTTTCCTTAAGGAAAGGAAAAGGCATACATTATTTTCCTGTTATTAAATGAATTCAAGTGATAGACTGAAATAATTATATTTAAAACATAAATAATGCAAGATTTAATAATAACCTTAATCTGAAATGAGAAATTTCCAAATATCATTGCATATTGTCATATAATTTGTTTTTTGTCATAGTTGAAGCTGAAAATTATTTAGCAAGTCAATAAATTTATTTGTTCATTATGCAAATAAATACCTAAAGATAAAATATTATATTAGGTATTATAATAGGCATTAAAGACACATTAATGGAAAAGACTAAATCCTATCACAAGATTATGGTTTAATAGGGCACTTCTCAAACTACTTTCTATATAGTATTAATTCTGAGAAATATTAATGAAAAATATTTTGAGAAAATTGTGTTTCTTGATCAAATAAGAGTGAAAAATTGCATTTACTCCCTCTCTAGAAGTATATTTTCTGATATGTGACAACACCGTTTTTTTTGCTGTTGTTGTTTTTTGTTGTTTTTAGAGGAGGCACCCAGGGATTGAAATTGGGACCCCATACACGAAAAGCAGGCGCTCAAACAACTGAGCTACACCCGCTCCCTGACAACAAGGGTTTTAGAAGTTAGTTTATAAAGGCAATTAGTAGGACAAAATATTTTTTCTCAAAATTACCCTTAAAAGAATCCTAAATATTCCACAAGGTACAATCTACATGGCTAAATTTGAAGTTTATGTTGGAGAATAATATTGGTCTCTCTCCAACATTTTACTGTTTTATTATTTCCTTGTAGAGGACTGCCTAACTTAGAAGCCAAATTGTATTGAAAAGATATCTTTAAAACATAAATTTCACATGCAGCAAGGCGAGATGCTCCCTTTTTGAAATGTATATGGGAAATTAGACAAGTGGAGCCAAAAGCAAATTTATATCTCCTACCTCAATTTTAGTCTGGGGCTAATGGAGAGGATTGGTGGGTAGAATGATGTCCAATATTTGTATGTTTTTTTAAACACCTATTTATACATCTGTTATTTACATTTTCTTGTTTTACCTATCTCAAATGATTGAAGTCTTTCAGCTTGCATGTTCAATGGGATTTCACTTTAGTGAGAGCTATTTATGTTTGTTTAACATGATAGTTTCTGAATTTACTTGACTATGGAATTGAATTATTGAGTGTGTATGTGTGTGTCACCTATTAATTATTCTCAGAATTAGTGTACCACACAAGTAGTTACTTTAATGAGCAACATAGATTTGGTATGCCATGATAAAGAAGGAAAAAAAGATGGAATAATATGTTTTACATTTATTCATTATTATAAATAATTTTAATACCCTTTATGGTTATTTTAAAGACCCTTTGAAGATGTACTTGAATTAAAATGTACCAGTGTTGAACTATAACAATGCCAGCAAAAATCACTAAAATGCATTTTCATAAACCATACTTTTCCAATTAAGTTAACATTGATCCAAAAGACTTGGAAATTGAGAAACTTATGACCACCTAACATTTAGTTTGTGAATAAAACAAACACTTGGGATGCAGTAAGAATTACAAAATGTTATCCAGGTATTCATTAATTATACTTCGAAGAAGGGTGCTTAGGGGAGATGTAGAAAATGAGGAAATTTTCTCTATACAGTTAGGTCTATGTAAGTAAGACACCCTCTAAAAATAGCTGTAAGTTTATCCTCCGTACTACTAACTCTCTCATGATCTTTATTAACACTCATTAGAAGAAAAAAATAATCCTTCCATATTTAATGAAAAAATAATATGTATATTCACTGGCTCCACTAAGCTTTGTTACAGCATGCATTAAGAGAGCAACAAAACAATTTCACTTATAAATATATGTTGAGTGAGTTTCCAGTTTTCCAAATATTGCCATTGATCTGAAAGTAAACTTAAAGAAATGAATTGACTTATCATTATTTTACTATCCAGACTTTTAGAAAATATCACCTAGGTATAGATAATGCTAAGCCAATAAACAAATCTGATCATATATATAGCAGTGGAACAGGAAGATGAGATTATAAAAGCAGATTTGTTCTGGGGGCATGGTGGGACTTCCTCAAAGGAAGAGCAATTACCAGGACATGCATGCTAATATTCCTTTGAAGACTAATAAAAAGCAAAAGTGTTGGAAGCAGAGTTATAATGAGAAACTGACACTTTGGAACAAATTACTTTATCAGACTGGTATTAGGTACCCAGTATAGAATCGTGGGATAAAATAGTGAGACTCTGAGCTAAAATTCATGTTCTTTTCGATTTTGCTCAGATTTCATTCTGAAATAGGCAGTACATGTCCTAAACATGCACCTAGCTGTCATTATGTCTACAGGAAATAAAGAGTAAAATTTTTATTATAATGAATATTATAAGGATCATTTGGGTCATGATTCCATGCCATTCTGCTGTTAAATGAACAAAACAAATTCACTATTATGAATTTTTCATTACAATAGCCATTTTCTCAAAGCTACAATCATATGGAGTGCCTATCAAATAAAAACTTGGTGCTACCAACCCTGTCTTGATTGAATATGTTTAATTTTCCCTGCCTGCTATGTTGATTGATTAATTAGTCCATGAATTGCCAAAGTAAGCTAACTGATCCTGGGCCTAGTTTAATTATATGTGGTGATGCTACCTATTTTTATGTTATTAAAAGTCTATCTTAAAACATGATTAAACTTTTAAATTGTTTAAAAGGAAAATGACAACAACCTGCAGAACTGAGGTTGTCCTGATCATAAAATAAATTTCACCTGGAAAATTAGCTTCAGCCCAAACCCAAGAGTTTCAGCCTCCCCTTTCTGCTAATCTGTCTTAACATGTTAGACTTGCGTTGACAACCCCTACTATTGCATAAGCCAATTTTTTACAACAAATCTCTTAATATATATCTGCTTTGGATTCATTTCTCTGGTTGAACTCTAATTAATACAAAGATAGTATATGTTTTTAAAATATTTACAGAATTGTAAAATATTATTTTATGCCAAATTAATCCATGAGTTTATTGCAATCACAATAAGAATTATACTGGTATTTTAAAAACAATACAGCCTGGAGATGCAGAGAGCTGAAAACAGTATCACTAAACCATTAACGATGGGGGAATAGGAATTGATGCCAGGAGGGAGAGATAGGCCTATGAAAACTTGGAACAGACACAAGCCCAGCATTATGTAAACTGGTAAGAAGATTCAACTAGAAATACTTACCAAATTGCTAAAGCCTGGTGTAAGCTATCATGAGAGTGTTATAGCCCTGGAGGATGCAGACATGGGGTGGTTGAGGGGGATTCATATGCTATCATAGGCCATTCCTCCAAAATAAAGAAATACTCATAGGGAAAATTGAAGAGACTACAGAGTAAGTTCCCCCATGGTGCTGCCTAAGGGAGGGGAACATAAATGCCTAAAGAAATCCACCAAAAAGCATCTCTCTTATGGAGCAATAGCCTTAATCTGCAGGCAAAAAATCAACAAACTGTAGCCTAAGGGCTCTAGTAGAAACTCAGTGTGGTTTGGGGAGAAGAACAAGGAAAAATAAAAGTTCAATGCCTGAGAATGGGACAGGAATATGTGCCTGGCTCAGCGTAATTGCCGAAGGAAGGACAGGAGCATTTATAAAGACCACACCCCACAAAGAACCAGGCTCACAATGCTTGCCCAAGATTGAGGTTTAATTAGAGCATCAGATAAGCCTCACTATTCCCACCATCAATCCAAAACGTGTCAAGTAAAATATATATTGTAATACAGTGTGTATGCTGCGAGAGAGATTCATTCTCAGGAACAGTGCAATGGGATGACACAAACCCAGGCAGGGATCAAACTTCAAACCCAACCCAATCACTGACTAGATTAACACAAAGCCCCACACTGGTGGTCTAGCAGAAGGAATGGTGTGCTCATCTTCAAGCATAAAAAATAGCCTCAATGCCTACTGTCCTATACAACATGGTAGGCTTTCAACAAGAATTTGCAAGGAATAAAAATGGCAAGCAGAAACAGACTCAAGAAACAGCAATCATCAGAATAAAACTCAGAAATGACACAGATTTTGCAGTATTAGACAGGGAATTTCGAATAACTCTGATGAATGTATTGAATAACTTAATGGAAAAGGTAGATAACATGCAAGATCAGATATATAGTTTCAGCAGAGAGATGGCAACTATATGAAAGAATCAAGTGAAAATGACAGGTATAAAAATCATCATAACTCAGGTGAAGAATTCCTTTGATGAGATAATCAATAGGCCCTAGACAGCTGAGAATATAATCAGTGAATATAAAGATAGGTCAATAGAAATTACTCAAACTAAAATGCAAAAATTAAAAGAGTGGGGGAAAGAAAAAATAGAGCTGAGATGCAAAATCTCTGGGACAAAGATTAATATTATTTAAAGGTAGCCTGAGATTATTTTAAAATGTATATTATTTGCCCTAGTGTAACCACTAATATTTTTAAAAAGAGATATAAAAAGAGTCCATAGAGGAGATAAAGTGGGAAAAGAGAAGGCAGGAAATTACAAAAAAAAGAAGCAAAGGACAAAAGGAACAAATAGAAAACCATTAAGAAGTTGGTGGTATTTTGTTTAACCATATCGATAATGCCTTTATTCATTAATGTTCTAAACATACTAACCAAAAGACTGAGATTATCATATTGGATGCAAGACATTACTACATATAGTCTATAAGTAATCCACCATAAATATAAATATCCAGATAGGTCTTATGTATGCATCTAATACCTAAGCTTCCAAATACATGAGGCAAAAATAACATGGTTCAAAAGAAAAATGGACAAATCCACAATTATAATCAGAGACTTCAGCATTCTTCTCTCAGAAATTGTTAGAACAAGCAGGCCGATAATTAGTAAGGATGTAGATGACCTGGCAATGTTGTTATCCAACTTAAATTAATTGATGTTTATATAAAATTCCAACCATTAACTGAGTACAGTATTCTGATGTACTACTGTATTCAAGGCAGTCTAGTATTGCCACGTTGACACCACCTCACACCTTATACAACAATGAGCTCATAAGGTATAATAACCTAAATATATAATGTAAAACTCTCAAACTTCTAGAAGAAAATGGGGGGATATCTGCATGACCGTGGATGTGGAAATGAGTTTCTAGGTACAATACCAAGAGCATGATCCATAAAATACAAAACATGATAAAGTAGACTTTATCAAAATAAAAAGTGTTTGCTCTTACAAAGATATTGTTATGAAAATAAAAAGGCAATGTATAGACTGGGAGAAAATATTTGCAAGTCATATACACTAAAAAAAAAAAATGTTGTATCTAGAATATAAAATAACATAAAAATCAACAAGAAAACAGTGCCGTTAAAAAATGAAATACCAAAGATCTGAAGACTTTTTACAAAAAAAAAATGTATATATGAATGGTAAACAAGCAAAAGAACAGATACTCTGCATCGTTAGTAGGTGAACACCAGTTAGGACCACAAAGATTAACACTACACGCTTATTAAGATTGTTAAAATATAAAAAAATTAAACTGATAGTGTGTCATGCTGGTGAAGATGCAGGGCAACAGGAATTCTTATCCATTGATGGTGGAAATGCAAAATTGTAAAGCCACTTTGGAAGCAGCTTGGCAGTTTATTATAAAGTTAAGCATATAGTTACCATATGACCAGCAATCTCATTCCTTATATTTACTCAAATGAATTGAAAATTTATGTTCACTATAAAACCTGTAAGTGAATGTTTACAGGTTATGATCAAGAATGTAAAATACATTAAATTTAGTAGAGATGCAGTAAAATAAAGAGAAAATATTGTGCTTTAATCAAAACTATATCCATATATATTAATATATATCAATTATATATAAAGTGATTTGAGAGCTATATTTAGATTGGTGTTTTAATGTGTAGTATAATACGATGGAATATAAAATATTTTGGATAATGTGATGAAATCTATGACATTTATTTATATAGCCTAATTATTTGGGTATGTCATCAAACAAACATTTGAGGGCATAGATAAACTAAATTAGACTTATAGCCTCAGAAGATAATTACAGATGTCAAATGTGGGCACATTGTTTATCAAAGTGTCACCATGGGTTTTATAAAAATATGAATCCCTGTGCATGAATGGAGATTCTTTTTCAAAGCTTTTATGTGACTATGGTGTCTGCATGCATATCAAGAGCCACAGCAGACATTCTACTTTCTAATAAGGAGAATTTAAATGTATTTGCCTTGGCAATTTAATTCTTCATCTGTTAAGACTACTTTCATGCCAAGTAAAAGAATTCTTACTAGTATCTGTATAATTTGAAAAAAATCTAGTTTTTAGTAAATTTGGAAAGGATGAAATCATGACAATGTTTTCAACCTAAAAATTCAGAACTCCAAGTGATCATGAATTTTGTGTGACTAAGAAGCTCTCTTTCACTTTGTATTTTATATAGACTGCCTGGTTGTCTATTATTGTCTTTAATATTTGTACCACTAGGGCCTTGACCTACAATTACTAGTTTTAGACCATAATTTATCAATGGTTATATTAAAATTCAAAACCTCTACAAATATAATTTATTATAAATAATTTAATAATTTATACAATTAGAATAATTTATACAATTAGAATTTAAGAATTTATACTATTGCATTATTCTTATTTACACTTTCTTTCTTCTCTGTAGTATATTATTTTCAAAGTGCTGCTTCATGCTTTCTGAGAGGTTTGTCCAAATTAATGTGAAATATGTGTTGGGCCATTAATGCTGTTTTTTTCTGTTACATTGGTAACCAAATAAAATACTGTTTTAATATTGAAAATCATAAATCACCCACTTTCTAATAATAAAAGCAAAATCCTAACCCCTTTCTGGGTCCAAATATAGAAACTGTAATCCTAGCAAGGTCAGTGTTGGTGAAGAGGGCTGGGTGCTAAATCCAAAGCCAAAGCTAGCAAGGCAAGGAAACAAGCATGAGACTTCCAGGCAGGTTCATTAAGAGGCACTTTGTTTCCCAGAGGAAGAAAAATGTGACAGTCAGAAATGGGACAGTTTCTGGGATTAAGAATAAAAGGAAACTAGGCAAAGAACTCCTAGAAGGGCAAAAACAAGCATAAATAGACCATTAATAACAGACAGCAGAAATTTCCTTGCTGATTTATTTTGCTTGGCTCTTTTCATTTTCCATAAAGGAATACCTCTAGCTCAGCTGCTCTAGCTCTGTTTGTTAAAATAAGACATTTGTTTGATGGCATTACTTCGATTTCCTGAGATATTCAATATAAGTGTATCTTACCAAACCAGGATACTGTGAGGATAGTAAGTAAAGTCTTAATATTTGGAATAGTCTCCATAGCCTAATGGCAGAGATTTGAAAACTCAAATCTTTTTGCAGAAAACAAATTCTAACAATCCATGACCCAAAGATTGCCCTATTTCATTCCCATTGGCATGCAATTATCTCAAAGTCTAGTTTTAGTGCTTGCCCTTGATTAAAAACTGAATTTGGAAAGTAGAGGTAACAAACATAAATAAGGCTGAAGAGAAATTTCTGCCTAGCATGGATATTACCAGTGGTTACCTAAAATGTCGAAACATGTTAGTTATATATTGGCCATAAAATAGTAGATGTGTGAAAATCACTAAAGCATATTCATTCTTACCTCTCTAAGTACCTGAGTCCTGTAATAAAACAGACAGTAAAACACAAATAATGTAAGCAGGAAATCTTTTGTACTAGTCTTAATACATAAGCACATATGTGTGTGTGTTAAAAATGCATGTATACACATCCAAGTTTCTATTTATATTTAGACTCTAATTAATATTATTGGTTACCATGACTTCCCTGAAAACATTTCAATGCAGTTGAGCATTGTGGTCAATATAAAGAATAATAGTGTTGACAACAGATTAACTATTGAAATTTTCAAAGGACTCAAGAAAAAGTGATATCTAAGAGATGACGAGATAGCTATTGCTAAGATATTTAAATGGTTTTTCTATGTAACGTTCACAGTAATGAACAGTTCATAATACCAATTTGAGATAAAGGAATTTTAACACATTCAAAGGAACAGAGAAGTCAGAAAAGCATACAAACATACAGCATTAATAAATGCCATAATAGCTAGATGACAGAATAAAGAACCAGCAGAGAATAATATTGTTGCTTTTTTTCATTCTAAATAGCTATTCATTTTATCTTTGCTTTTAGACAACAATCTTAGGTTTGAAAGGCACATAGTAAAGTCATGTTTTCTAATATTGTGCCTTGAGGTAAGGTTTTGCCTAGATATAATCTCTTTACTTTGTATATAAAGAGCAAAAGAGATTTATGTCTTTTTCTTTTTTTTTTTTCGGTTCCTTCTGTTTGGATTTAATATTCCCATCTAATCTATAGTACATTTCAGTGGTTTTCAAGCTGTTGTCTGTGAATTCCCAGGATGTCCCGAGATATTTTTTGGAGTTCCTCAAGGTCAAAACTATTTTCATAACAATACTAAGATGTTACTGCTTTTTTCACTGGGTTGACCCATGCTACCAAAGGAATTGGTGAATAAAAGGACTAAAACCGCTTGGAGCCTTGGCACAAATTGAGACCATGGTACCAAACTATAATAGTAGCCATTTTATTTCTCTCTTCCACACAGAAAAAAAAAATCCAAATTCACTTATAAATGCCCTTGATGAAGTAATAAAGCATTAATTTTATTAAATCTCTATTTCTGTGTATATACTTTTTAAAATCCTGTGTCATAAAATGAGAAATACACACAAATCACTGCTGCTTACCAGAGTATGAGTTTTGCCATGAGGAAACGCAATTGAGTTGCCAACTGAACTAGCTGCTTCTTTTTCAATGGAAAATCATTTCGTTCTTTCAAGAATGACTGACAACGATGGTTATTGAGACTTGGATATCTGGCAGACGTTTTCTTAAAAAAAAGAAAAAAAAATAAAGAACAATGTAAGCCTGTCACTTTAAGGGAAACAACTGACAGAATTTGTTGTCAATGATGAAATTTTATCTTTCAAGTGAAAGAGTTTTTAAAAAATTCCTTTTGCCACCATGAGATTGGCAGCTTGCCAATGCTTAAAGAATTTATCTATAAAACGGATGGTGATATCAACAAAAGTAATTTTTCTACATCATATTCTAAAATGTGCCAACATATGGAAGATATGCATTAACTTTGGAATCATTATTTTCCAAATGACCATTGTATGTTTTTACAAAATCAAGCTAGGATAAAAAAAATCCATTCAGAGTGTAAGGTAGACCAATGCAGTTCAATATTATAGATCCTCAGAATGATTCTAGATTCTACATAGTAATTAACCTTTAAGAAACTATGACTTGTTGGGTTCTGGTTTAATATAAAGAAAAAATATTCAGAATTATCTGAAAAGGTTATAAAATACCTCTCACTTTTTCAACTGCATTCAAATATCCCTCTATCCTTTCCAACTTTTAAACTACATATATCTTAATATACTTCAACCAACACAACATATCACAACCAATTGACTGCAGAAGCGGATATGAAATTCCAGATAGGTATCTTCTAATAAACTAGATGTGAGAGAGATTTGGGATAAAAGCAAAATAATTCCTACTTTCTCCCTACTTACTTTTTCACAAACATAGTTACACTATAAAAAATATTTTCTTTTATAACATAGCTATGCATATCATACACCTGTTGTGTCATTTTAAGATGAATTAAAAAATATATTTAAGATTTATCAGTTTTCATTTCTAATATGGTAGGTAACACCCACATTAATAAAAGCTCTTTGAAGCCACAAAAAGATTGCTTTTATTATTAAATCTCTACTCCTGAATATATATTTTTATAAAACTCTGTGTGATGAAATGGAAGAACATATAAAGCACTTCTGCTGTATACCACAGTGAGACAGTTGGTAAACTAGGAAGCAATAATTTTAAGATTGTATGGGATCCTGAGACTAAGCATCGCCTTACAGATTATTCTTTCAAAGGAAATGGATTTTTGGTATTAATTTCCATATTAATATCAGTCCTACTATAGAAATCTCTTAATATCCAAATACTAGTTATTTAGGTAAATTTGCATAAATTTCCAAATAAACCCCTTGCTATCTACCTTCTTCCCATTCCCTATCTAAAAATCAAATGTCACATATATTTGGATGACAAGGTAGCTCTTGCCATCCAGACTCACTATTTATACACTCACTTTCTAAAATAAAGAAAAGAATAGAATTGGTAATTTAGGGATAATTGTGTTCCAAAACATTGTGTTTGCTATTATACTTTCCCCACTTTAAGATTCACAGCCATCTATAGTTTTGTATGCCTAAGCACCCAAGTTTTCCAGGAACTTTCTTTTACCATTCCATTCTATTGAGAGGCTTTTGTAGAATGAGTAGCTGTGTCCCTACAAACTGATGGGTTTCCTTTGGCATTGCTGATCAGGCTTTAATAGGCAGGGCATGTCAGTTTAGTCAGTGAGCCCATACACTAGGATATTTGAACTAGGGAATTGTTTAGCTGATTGATATCTTTGGATGGAGGAGTTAACTCTAAAGCATGATAAAATGATAAAAAGATATCATTTACCATATATGGGAATTGGGTGCAGAGAAAGTTAAGAGTCAGAAGACTGAAGCAGATACACAAAGGCAAACAAACAAACAAACAAAAAATAAAACAGGAATGAGAAATGGAAAGAAAATATTTCTATTTTAATTTTGTTTCTGGCCACACCACTAATACTGGATCTTAAGAGAGTACTTTTTAAAAAATAAAAAAATAAATTTTGATTTGCCTAGCTCCAGTTGGAAGTCCAATTTTGCTACCTAATTAACTGCCAAAATTATCAATTATAATCTCCATTCTGGCTGAGGCAGGCTAGTAAATTAAGAAATCTTGGAACCTGGCAGGAAACCCACGTGGTCATCATTACCCCACAAGATGGCTGCTGGAAGAACCTGCAAGAACCCCTATTTGGAGCAAGACTTCCTCCATAATAAAGGAGAAGCCCCAGATATTCTCCAAGTACCTTATCATTGAGTCCTCCTGGGGAATTGAGGGATGGGGTAATCAATCAAAACAGTAAACAACTGAATAATTAAGATAATTAATGGTTTAAAAAGCAAGCACAAAAGCCAAACCAGCCCTGTTCTTGCCTTTTTCCTCCTGCCTGGATCAGCACATAAGTAAACCTGGGCATTTTATAATCTGTAATGGGGAGGTGTAGTCTGTAAATCAGCCCTCTTTATCTCTTTTCAGCCCCTTTTCCCTTTTCTCTGTACCTGGGACTCATAATCTGTTATTTTCTCCCTTTTCTCTTCTCTCCATTCTTTAATAAATTACTGGCCTAAGTAAACTGGCTTGCACTTAAAATTCATTTTTTGTAGCTGGCCAAGAACCTAGAGAAAATCTGGCAACATGGCTGTGATTTCAAAGTTCATGACTAGCTTAGGGACCCTTTCTTATAGGCCAAGAAAAATAATTTTTGACAGAAACTCAGGTTTCTCTCTTTCATGGTTTTCTTCTTTCCTCCCTGGTAATTATTTCTCAAAATTTTCTTTTTGTTCATGTTATTGTTGCCTAAGTTTCTCTCCTTGGCTTTCTTTATTTTTACCATATGTAATTTTCCCTGTTGACTTCATCCGCACCTATGCCTTTAATTTCTATCTGTATGCTGGTAGTTTCAACCCTGACCTCATTTCTGAGCCCAGGCTCATTTAATCAACTGCTTGCTGAACATATCCAATTGATGCCATTTAAAAACCACAAACTTAATAAACTTAAAATTGAATTGGCCATTTTCTTTCCCCCAAACCAACTCTCTTTTCTTCTACTCATATTCCTTCTCTAGTAAATGGCTTCTCTATTTGCCTATTTACTCAAGAGGCCCTTAACTGAAGTAATTTAATGAAACCTATTGTAGGTGGGACCTTTTCACTCAATTACTTTAATTATAGGCCTTTGATTAGATTGTGTAACCCAGGGTAGATCTTAATCCTCTTACTGAGGTCCTTTATAAACAGAGGTATAAAAAGCCACAGAGAGAGAAAAATGCTGCAGAGATAGAGAGGAACCAACTTTAGCCAGAAGCTACAAAGCAACAAGGCCCAGAGGAGGGAGGATCGACAAGCAGATGTCACCATATGCCTGATTGCTCACAGCTACAGCACCTTGATTTGTACACTTCATGGACACAGCACTGTAAGCTTTTAACATAATAAATTCCCTTTGTAAAAGCCAACCCATCTCTGGTATATTGCTTCCAGCAGCTTTTATCAAACTAAAACATAAATTAGTACTGGGTATGGGGTGTGTGCAGCTATACAAATACCAAAAATGATGGAAAGGTTTTATAAATGGGTAAGGGGAAGATTTTGGAAGAATTGTGAGATGCTTGATAGGAAAGACCTAGATTTCTTTGAAGAGACTGTTAGTAGAAATATGGACACTAAAGATATTTCCAATGAGGACTTAAACAGAAATGATGACAGTGTTATTGCAAACTGGAAGAAAGGTGATCTTTACTTTAAAGTGACAGAGAACATGGTAAAATTGATTCCTGATTTTGGATGGAAGGCAAAATTTGAAAGTGGTGAGCATGGATAATTAGCTGAGGAGATGCCTAAACTAAATGTAGAAAGTATGGCCTGGCTTCTCCTTGCAGCTTGCAGAAAAATGTGAGAAGGATATAAGCTGAGAATTGAACTCCTGGGCAAAAAGAAACAGAAATTGTTGGCTTGGGAAATTCTGAGCTTATGGAAAATTAGTCCCCAGAGAGTAGTACCCCATATGAGGATTTAACTGAACATGGAAACAGCGAGTAATTGCAGTGTAATTCAGGATTGGAAATGCAGTTATCCAGGAAGGATCTATGAAAAATCTTACAATCTGATGGATTGGCCCCCTGTTTCCTGCATGTGAAACCAACAAGTTTTTTTTGCGAGACCTGTATGAACAGAACCACTGCTAAAATGAACTAAAAGGGACAGAAAGGGGAGAGAGTGAAAGAAAAATGGCTTAAGGCAGAACCATGGAATCTGAAGTCTGGACTAAAAACATCTTCTTGGGCCAAGAGAGGGACCCCACCCAAGTGTGTGGAAAGGGTAAGTATGTTCCAGAGCTTGGAGAGGGTGGGCTTTCTGCCCTGTTGTTCAGGAAGAGTGCAGCTCTTCCAGGCTTCAGAGAGAGTAGGGCATTTTCCCTGGAGAGTGGGGAGAGTTTGGCCACGGCCCTACTGTTTCTGAGGGGGTTGAGCCTGTGCCCTGGAGATTAGGGAGAGAGTGGCCATCATCCCAGTGTTCTTGCAGGTTGAGGCCTAGAGTGCTTGATGAGGGTGGAGGCGAAAACATGGCCATTGGGCAAGCCTTTGGAAAAGGTGGGAGTGCTGATCTCTCAGGCCCTGAGGACAAGAAATCATGGTTCTATAGATGACTCTCAGACTTTGAAATCTAATGGAGTATGCCTCACAGGTTTTGGAAATGTGTGGGACTCGTGACCTCTATTTTCCTTCCAATTTCTCCCTATGGCAATGGAAACATTTATTCTATGACTGTTTCTCCTTTGTATATTGGAAGCAGATAACTCACATTCTAAGTTTCACAGGTCCACAGCCAGAGGGGATTTTTGCCCCAGGACAGATTACATGCTTATAACTGATTTTGATAAGAACTTGTACTTAATACTGTCACTGAAATATTTTAAGATTTTTAAATATTGTGATGGAATTAATGTATTTTGCATACGGAAGGAACATGGAGTTTTAGGGTCTAGAGGGTAAAGTTCTGCAATTTGAAGCTTTTGTGTACACATGAAAATCATGTTCATAAAGCTAATCCTCTGCATGTAAACCTATTGTAGATGGAACCTTTTGATTAAATTACTTAAGTTAAGGGTCTTTGATTAGATTGCATAACCCAGGGTGGGTCTTAATCCTCTTACTGGTGTCCTTTATAAACAGAGGAATAAAAAGCCACAGACACGGAAAAAAGATGCAGAGACAAAGAGGAACCCAGAACCTGAGAGAGAAGGCCCCAGGAGTCAGAAGCTGAAATCAACAGAACACAGAAGATGAGAGGAAACCACTTTTGCCAGAAGATGAAAGCAATGAGGCCCAGAAGAGATGGGAGAGAAGAGTGGATGCCACCATGTCTAATCACACATAACTGCAGCTCAGAAGACAGCATCTCTGATAATGCCTTTATTTGGACATGTTCATAGTCTCAGAACTGTAAGCTTTTAATCTAATAAATCCCCATTGTAAAAGCCACACCATTTCTGGTATATTGTTCTCAGCATCTTTTAGCAAATTAAAACACTATTAAATCTGCTTCATAAATATATCCTGAATAACTTCCTTTCCTCCAGCTTATTATTATAATATAATAATGTAACTTGAATACATCTAAACAGGTGACCTGGCCTAAATTCATCAGAGATGTTCTGCTATCTCTGGAATAAGAACACTGTGATGATTTTGAGAAAGAGCAGCAAACATTGCTGTGATCCACTTTTCCTGTAGCCAAATCACAGATCTTATAACTAATTTATGTTACTGACACTGCTGGCTAGATGCTGCTCCTCAATCATAGGCTCAGTTTTAGAAGAAGAAAAAAATGAAAAACATCACCAATGGTATTCTTAAGGCTCATAAAGAAATCTGAACATGCATTTATAAAAAAGATAAACCTACCTGTAACAGTTTGGTATTTATGAATTCCAAAAATAGATAATGGATTATGTTTGTACATTGGTCTGTTCCTCTGGGTACATTAGGTTATATTGGATTCAGAGGTTTCACTCTTACTTGATTAAATTATGATTAAGGCTTTGATTGGTCCACATCAGTAAGATTTTGAGTTCCCGCCCCCTTGGTGGGCAGGGACTCACAGAGAAAATGACAAGGCAGAGTAGACAGTTGGAGTTTTTTATATTGGAGCCCCGGGAAGTAAACACACAAAGAAGCAGATACATGAGGAAGGAGAGATGGCTTCATTAGACACTGCAGAGGCCCCAGGAAGAGAGAGACGAGCTGTTAGCCTGATGGTCTACAGCTGGCCTTATGGAAACAGCAGAGCAGCTGAGCCCAGAGAGAAATGAGCCCCAGGAGACAGACAAGACTTATCCCAGCCTACAACTGATATTTGAAGAAGCTGGGACCAGAGAACCTTAAGAGGACGAGAAAACCTGAACCCTTGCAGATGTCGGCAGCCATCTTGCTCCAACATGTGGCAACAGACTTTGGTAAAGAAAGTAACTTACACTTTATGGCCTGGTAACTGTAAGCTTCTACCTCAAATAAATACCCTTTATAAAACCCAACAGATTTCTGGTACTTTGCATCAGCACCCCTTTGGCTGACTAATATACCACCCAATGAGTTATAATGTAAACTCTGTGAGAAAAGGGACTGTCCATACCCAATACATAACAACTACTGTACATACCACAGCACCTGCCATATTGTAGGAGCCTAACAGATATTGTGGAAGAAATAAATTTACAGAATACATACCTGAAGTATTGGAGATATTCAAAAACCATAAATATTTGATGACAAGTACACTATTGATCCTCTGTTTCTCTCAAACAAAAGGTACATTGAAAAACCAAATTGTCTGTAACACCAAATTATCTATACATTTCACTTAGGTAGCAACAGACTTCTTTTTCCAATAAAGCAAATTGTCTATACATTTACTTGGGTAGCAGCAGACTTTACTTTTCAATAAAGCAATTAAAATTAAAATGATTTTATAATAAAGCAAATCTAAGTCAACAAAAGTAAATTAATTAATATGCCTTACTAAAGTATAGATAATGTATCTGTTCTGTACAATTAGGCCAAATATTTAAGTAAACAGAAAATTTCCTATAGAGCATATTATGTTCACTGAGTGCACAAAAATGAAGGTTAATGATGTCATTAAAGATTATATGATTTGCCAAAAGCCATTTTACTCCTTTTATAAGCTAAGAATAATATGATTTTTTTTTTTGGAAATCACCCTCTGCATCTTAAAGAAATGATTATTCAATTATCAAAAATAATATCAACTGGGAAGCGGGTGTGGCTCAATCGATAGAGCTCCCGTTTACCATATGGGAGGCCCCGGGTTCGTTTCCCGGGGCCTCCTTGTGAGGGCAGGCCGGCCCACATGGCGCGGTGGGCTGATGCAGCAAGACCTCACAGCAAGGGGGAGATAATCAGACATAGAAAAAAACACACAGCAAATGGACACAGCAAACACAAAAAACAGCAAGGGGAGGATAAATAAATAAATAAATCTTTAAATAATAATAATAATAATAATATCAACTATGATAAAGCACTTAGATATCATATTGTGCCAAGTTCAGGAAATACATAGGGAAAAAATGAATGAGAAGATTAATCAGCTTCTACAATGTGTTATTCCAACAGTATCTTTCTGAGCTTATCCTCCCTCCCTTACCAGCATTCTTGTTCTGTTTTATTATCTCATAAAATGAGCAAGTACTCTTAACTCTTCCCTGTTCTTCAGTCTGTATCCTTTAAATGTCTTAGGGCAGTAGATTTAAGTAAACTGGAACCACAATCACTAGCCATATTTCCTGGCTATGATTTATAACCTGCAGTCCCCCATTTTTCACCCATATATAGTAGTGCTGTGAGTCCTTTTGAATTACAAAAGACTGTTTTATGCTTACACACATGAGAAAGTTAATGTAATGCCCACCTAATGTTTGGACAAGTGCTGCAATGTGGTGATTTACCTGGGGATTGTGGCCGGGGCACACTGAGGCTGGGCAGTGGGAAAATCAAAATGGTTACACTCAGAGAGCATCCTCCAGGGGGCACCTGCCCTTTCTTTTTGAAGTCATTTTGCTACATGCTTTCCTCCCCAAATGTGTGAAAGTTGCCCTTCTTTCTTCCATAGTTATGCAGTTTAGAATAAAACTCCACGAAGCATATTGTGATGAACCAAACTAGATTTGGAAAGAGAGAAAACATTGAGAGTATTTGTTATACATGAGTTAATTATTGCAGCGTTTAACAAGCTATTATAAGCAGAAAGAATTTGAAGATCACCAAAAATGTGCATCACTGGGGACCCACCAGTGATCTCAAATAAGATCACCTAAGCCATGTACCACAGAAGATTTATACTGTTCTCAAAGGCTTGTCAGAATTCTAAGAAATACAGTGGGGTGCCATACTGAGTACTGTAAATCTCAACACTTCCCTAGCAATTTTTTTCCTCACTCACCCTTCCCTGCAACCAGATGGCTATACTTTTCTAGAACCTCCTCATGAGAAAAGTTGAGCTGCACTGTCTGAGATGATATTATAGTAAAATTCTAGTATTGTAATAGCAAACTTCTGTGATACAGAGCAAGATTTACAATAAACTATAGTAATCTGACTGGATACAGAGATAAAACTTGGAGAACACAGAAAAATAGAGTTACAGAAGGAAAAAGATCAAAGAACAGTGGTTTATGATAGGTAGAAAATTTTGCTTGTTTATTTGCTGGTTGGTTGGTTTTAAATCATAGACATTTTAATATCACAGACTTCCACCCAGGGAGACTCTGAGTCAATAGGCATTAGGTAGATCTCCAAAATAAGTATTTCAGAAATAATAGATAATCTGAAGTGCAACCTAGTTTTGGGAAATATGGCTTTTGGGGCCATTTTTTGAGTTAAAAATATAATTCATATCCATATACTTGAAATGCTCTCAATTTTCATACAATATAATTTAACCACCAACATGACACTTCAAAAGGGATGGTTATTACTTTAATCATGGAAGTCTTTACCCAGTTTTATAATAATAACATCAGATAGCATTTTCTCTAGGTTTTTTCTGCTAGTTTGCACATTTATTGTTCTCATATTTCAATTGCTTGACAAATACTTGTTCTAAGGGGACATGATTTCTCAATTCTAACTTGCTTGGCCACTCTGGCTATTGCTAAGACAGTCCGTATGGTTTTTTCCACTTGAATGATGTAGTTTTAGCATTTCATGCTATATAATGTTATAGCCAAGTTAGAACTCACAGAATTACCATTCTGCTTGCTTAATTTACTTACTTCTTTAAAGGAAAAACAACTTGACAAAAAAAATTTTTTAAGCACGACTAGAAGCTTCCAAAGTTTTTCACTGATGGAAGCATGATATTTTTCTTATTGATAATATGTTTCTCAGTTCTCCAGGTGAAATATCAAACATTTTCTTTAGGGTTATCTTTAAAACCTTAAATCTAGAAAACAAGTATTTTTGGAGAAATCTTAGGGGAAATTATCTTGTGAGGTATTTTGAGAAGCATTTGCAAGCTTCTCACTTAAATGATATTGTCCACTTACATTTAAACCATTTATCTTGGAGAAAATGTAATGTTTCAGAATTCTATTAATATCCATCCTATTCTTTTTTTAAAATTTTGAACTGATTTTAATTAATGCAATAGACCAAAATCAGTCTGATATTTCACCTTTTTATTTCTTTGTTCTCTGTTAGGTCAGCTTAGCCTCAGCATTTGGAACAGTGCAGTCCCTATCAAAAGAATTGTCCAGAACTTCATGACTTAGCATTATTTCAACCTTGTTACTGGGGTTGTTCTTATCATATGGCATGTAAAGAAATCCTTTCTTTGATTTTGTATCCTTTTGTTGTGAGGATGTCAAAAGAGCATGTTTAGACATCTACTGCCCCTGTGGTTTAATAAAAATGCATAGAGGTGATGCTCAAGAAAATCACTTCATATATTAGTAAGTCTGCAGCCTCATCTCCAGTGCAGAAACCTGACACCTGTTGAGCTTGTTTATAATGCAAATCAGCAGAAAAGGTTCCTTCACTCATCT
This sequence comes from Cabassous unicinctus, assembly GCA_029593785.1. Taxonomy (NCBI): domain Eukaryota; kingdom Metazoa; phylum Chordata; class Mammalia; order Cingulata; family Chlamyphoridae; genus Cabassous; species Cabassous unicinctus. The sequence continues at coordinate 32,225 of JAQZBX010015418.1, forward strand.
GGCACAAGGTCTAGATTAAAATTTACTCCATTCTCCCCAACCCTTCATGCCCACACCTCATTTTTGAATTATTACCTTTTTGGGAATCAAAACAGGTAAGGAAACATCCACTTAAATAAATAAAATATTTATTTATAAAACCTGGGTGAGTAAGCTGATTTTTCATTTATTAACTTTTTTCTTAAATGCTCCATATATATTGAATATCTAGACAAATAATTTAATTCCTTTTCCCCTGGGACACTTCCTAACCCAAAACTGCAGTCCTTGATTTCATTCCCAAATGCCCAGTTGTATTCTCCAGAAAATAATCAAGTGGAAGTTGTATTAAAATGCAATCTGATGCCTTTAAATTAATGTAATTTATGCAAATTTTATACTTCCTATTCTATAGGTTATGACAAAAAGCAAGTGATCAAATTCTAACCTCTAATCTGGGGATTAAGAGGTTAAGCTGACAGTCATATATTTTATTTATAGACTCATCATTTATCTCAAATGCCTAAGAGCCTCTGTTTCATCACAGCCTTCCTTCCTAGATGGATCCTGTCTCCTAAGACAGCCCTTTATAAAAATCACACATTGGAGGGAAAACATGTGGATTGTTATGAATGCAAACAAGGATTCTGGAAGCTGTACATAGATATTTGAGCTGTCCAGATGAGATCAGAATGTGTTCACTAATTTGTGTACTTGAGTCATGGAACCAGAACAGCATATCAAAGTATTAAATCCCTCAAATGTTCCTTCTAATACTTCGACCATTTATGAAGTTCTTTTCGTCTTTTTATGAAACTACCTTAATTAACAAACATCCTTTCTATAGTATCAATTTTGCCTCTAATGGCTAAGGGATTCAGTCTTTCTATAAAATGTTTTTGGGTCCTAACTTAAATGTTTCCATTAATAAACATGTGAACCACTTCCATTTTCCCAATGACTATAAATATTTTATACAGTATCACCTGTATTTGAATATAAATGACACTAGAGTTTCAGGTTCTTTGATTTTAACACAAATGACTCAAAACATGGGCTTCATTAGTTTTGAAAAGTATAATTCACATATTCACATGGTTTATTGTCATTCTTCATATTTATTTTTTGCACAGAGCAGTTTATTTGCAACCAACTCCTCTGCAGTCAAGACACTGAAGTGCTTTGGGTATGTGCATATACTTTTGTCCACAAGAATAGTCCTTATATGTAAATGACTCCCTGGTATGACTTCCTAAATGAGTGATAATTAAGCAAGACCTCATAGGCATTTTTCTTATTCCCTACTACAACCATTTAGGATTTTCTTTTTATCTCCCTTTCTCCTGATACTGCAGATTCCACTGTTAAGTAAAACAACATTTAAAACCTAGCTCAAAGTTGTGCTATTGGTAGCAGAGTGGTGTTGTTGAAGGGAAAGAAATGAATGATGGGCTAAGAGACCCTCATAGTCATTCGAGGTTATTCTCCCTAATTCTGTTACCTTGATCTAAGTTTCTAAGTTTCATGCAACCTAGTTCAATCTACACATCCCACTCAAGAAAGCAGTCTTGGTCAAGCATAATAAGCGTAATAAGGAGAATGAAAGGGAAACAGGTTGTCCAATACTTGGGGTTCTCAAGATTAAGGACTTTTTTTTTTTTAAGATATTTGTAAAGTGAATCATGAGCTGAGTTTTGACTTGGGTGGCATTCTGTATTCAGAAACTTTAGTAACTAATACTTTTTCTCTACTTAAAATGAGATTTCACATTTGACTTAAATTATGATTTTATCCTTAACTAGCAAATTACAGAGCTTTTAAAGCAAAGACTTTAAAAGCATTGATCACATTTTTTAATTTTTGAAATTCAAAAATTTTAAATCTGCTTTAAATGTCAAAGTAGGAATGTACACTTTTCATAGAATTATTGCCATAAAAAAATTCCTTGCCGTCTTCACCTCCCTTTCCTATCCCTCCACGGCCATGCAAATTCATAAGACATTATTCATCATTACCTGTTTGAAGAAAACTTTCCTTTTCTGGAAAACTCAAGCTCATGAAATGTCCAAAGATACAAATAGAAAAGAAAAAACCTCTCACAAAGAATGATTCATCAGTTGTTCTTATAAATTCAAAGTTGAAGAAAGGAATGGTTATAATCATCTAACAATTATTAATTAAGGGAGAATCTGTTTAGTGAAAATCACATACCATTCAACCCTCTTGAGAAATTTTTCTGCATCTTGAAACGTATTCCAGGAGATCAAAATACCATGTGACCTTTTCCAGAATGCCTGTATTCTGAGCAGTTTTTCCATTCTTGATTTCTTTTCTGCAGTTCAGTTTTTATTCTTGCAGCTTCTAGATTGCAGCAGTCCCCAGTTTGACATCAGTTGTTGTTTTTTTTCTCAACTGGTAATTTATCTCAAAGATTTTAAACTTACTTTGAACTAAATTCTAAATTTATCAAAAATGTTGAATAATTCCTGGAGATATTATGCATATCACCTTTCAACCCTTCTTTAAAGTACAGTGATAAAGCAGTGTCAATTAAGAATCTATTGTCATTTGAAAAAAAAAAAAGGCAAGGCAGTTGTATTGTGTTGCTTGAGATAAGGTGAAGATAAGCAGGATGTGCATAAGAAACACCTGACATTTTATACTAATAATCAAAACCATTTGGGATTAAACCAATGCTCTCCCAAAAGAAAGTCTCAGATAAATTCTAAAAATTGACAAATAGGTCTTTGCTTTACAGATACTGGAATTTACTTTACTCTAGATATTGGAATTCCATGAGTATTGAAATGTAGAAAAGCTGTTTTTCCTCTTCTCACACTTAGGTAGTGTTCCAGATCACATAGATTCACCCCTTTTCTACTTTACCTTGATGGTGGAATATTTGCACCACAGTCTGTATAATCTCTGGAATGTCACAGCAAAGTAGTGACTTGTAAAATCACTGATCTCTGAGGCCAACAAATCAAATGATGTCCTTGCCTTTGAAAAACCATGCACCAGTGGAAATGATGTCAGAAATGTACCTGAGAATATAAAAGAGATAAAATATTTTGTGATCAAACCATACTTTGCTACCTTCATCTGTATTAAATATCTTTTGGAAATAATGGATTTTTAACCTAAGACATCTACTATTTCATTATTTTCAGTTTATCAAGTGAAATTATCAAAGTTTTTGGAATTATTTAGGAATTAGAATGACCAGATTATTCTGTCTAATTTTTTTTGTTTCCATATTTGCTTTCTGTCCTCCGCTTACCCTAGCATCATTTCCTCCTCCCTATCTCAACATGACTAGCTATTAGAGAAAACTGTGGGAGTGAAAAGAACTTGAAAGCCTTTCTCTACATATTTTTCAATCACTTTAGGCTGAAGTTGTTTTTCAAAAAGGAAAAGTCCTTCTCAAAAGACTAGAAAAAGCAAGATCAAAATTTATTCCTATGCCAAACTGTATTTGAATTTCATAACATCAGTGGTAATACAAAAATGAAATCTGTAATTTGTTCTAGTTTTTCTTATTTGCCACATATTTTCAGTCTACCACATCAACTGTTGGAACTTCTCAGTAAATGCATAAATTGTAAACGTTTTACTATTTCCCATGCCTCTGGAATATAAGATTTAGACTTCTAATATCCATGGCTTAAAATACCAAAACTTGTTGCAGAAGGGGTTATATAATCTCTTTTGCTATAGATCTTTAGGAACAGAATTGAAGAATAGACACCTACCCTCATGAGTTAGTTTAAACATAGCTGTGCATAACGGCAAGGAAAGACAGCAACTGACCTCCTGAGATACATTTAAGCTCTGCAATATATATGAAATAAATGTGCAGAGTGGTATTTAGACATGTCAACTGGTGGACCTTCATTATATTAGAAATTTATGGAATTTGCCTAATTTGTGTAACACATATCAAGAATATAAATTAATGAATAATAAAAATATGTCTCACTTTGTTAACATGGTTTTAAAATTAGGTAATATTCATTAAATCCCATAATCATGTATGGTCAGCCCAAAAATGGCCCCCAAAAGAAATCCACATCAAATCCCTGGCATCTACACTTGATAGCTTTGGAAAAAGAGTATTTGCAGATGTGTTTAAGGTAAGGACCTTGAGATGAGGAAATAAAATCCTTGGTTATTGGAGTGGACTTAAATCCAATGACATATTGTTGCAAGAGAAAGGCAGAGGGAAATTTGAGACAGACAGAAAAGGGAAAGACACAGACAGAAGAGGAGCTATGAAGACAGAGGCAAAAATGGAAGTGATGCAGCCACAGCCAAGGAAAGCCAAGGAATGGTGGGAAGCCACTGGCAAATGCACGAGGCAAAAAAAATGAATCCTTGCCTGGGAGCTCAAAAAGAGAAATGTCATCAGGAGAGGAGAATTGTGAGAGAATATATCATCGCCAAACTTGTGGCCAAGTTCTATCAGCAGCTACAGGAAACTAACATGTTAACCTTTTGAAATTTTTTATGTCTGAATTTAAGTTGAGACAATCACACTGCAACATAAATGTTATCATGTTTGTGTTATTGCTTATATTTAAAGGTTCAACTTCACAATATTTGAACTGTAAAATATGTATATAACATAAACTTGGAACATTTAAATAAGTACCCAACTTTGGAATTAGAATAGTATAAATAACCTTGAATATTTCTTTTTGCTTCTCCTCCAATTCATTCTCCTGCCATCTCCCTAGATGGTGTCATTATTTAGAAATTTGTGATTATCATTCCTATCTTCTTCATTCCTATACTCAATATGTATATTTCCTTAAAGAAGATTTTTTGGCCTTCTTATAAGATTTGTCCTAGCCCACTCTTTTTCTACTCCAACCCTTCAAACCTTCGTGTTGATCTTTGAATCTACCAGAAACAATTGCTATTGCCTGAAAGTATTTTTTCCAATAATTTTGTTACTTGTTGCATTTCCTTCAGGTCATTATTCAAAGGTCCTCTTCATAGTGAGAATATCCTTAAGATTGAAATCTCCAACACCACACCATAATCCTTATTTCCTTCTACAGATTAGACACATACTAATCAGAATATTAAATACCAAAGACAAAGAGAGAATTCTGAGAGCAGCAAGAGAAAAGTGACGCATCACATACAAGGGATACCCAGTAAGATTAAGTGCCAATTTCTTATTGGAAACCATGGAAGTGAGAAGGCAGTGGTACAATATATTTAAGATACTGCAAGAGAAAAACCTGCCAGTGAAGAATCTTATATCTAGCAAGACTGACTTTCAAAAATGAGGGTGAGTTTAGAATATTCACAGATAAACAGAAACTGAGAGAGTTTGTAACCAATAGACTGACTTTGTA